>CACSLK010003174.1:7962218-7974924 GCA_902706635.1 Striga hermonthica
GCGACGGCTGCCCTGCGTCCCCTCCGGTCGGGGGTGGAACTGCGTCGACTTCAGCTATCGACTCCTTCCCCTTCTGGCGCTTCGAAGAGTCTGAGGCTGACGCCTTATCCCTCTGATCGTGAGACCTCTTGTGGGAAGGACCCGACGACTTGGCAGGGACGGAGGCGGAGGGAAGAACAACTTTAGCTTTCTTAGCCGCAGTCGTCTCGACCCCCGCCGGTGAAGCGGCGGAATCCGAAGCACCCCCGAGCTCTTGGGCAGCCGATTTGTGGGCTGCTTCTGCTTTCTTCTTCTCAAAGCGAGCCAACGCTTTTACTAAAAAAAAACAAACAACAAGACGATCAAGTACAAATAAGCACACCAGCCTTACTCGCTTTTCAAATAAACATACAAGTCGTGCATACATTTTAGGACAATGCAGAAATACAAGGCAAAACCATCAGTAAATGAAAGGGAACAAGAGACGACAAACAAAGAGCTTACAAGGATCGCTAAGGCGAGGAGCACTTTTGTCAACACAGATACCAACGTGGTTAAGTAAAGAAGTATCTTTGGTAAGCTGACGAGCACTCCACACGTGCCTATTTAGTTCTTCTAGCATGTCGACAAACAGAGAAGAGTCGGGACGCTTACACTGCTTTTTCTTACTAGTGATCCACTCATTCGAGTAAGGATATTGACCAGGAGCAGGCCGAATGAAGAAATACTTCTTCTTCCATTCGGTAATATTGGAAGAGAGGTCGTCAAGAAAAGTAACCCCTACTCGACGACCCAAACAATGGGCGTCTTTGCTAAATCTATATCCATAACAATAAAGGAAAAATTCGGGTAAAAAATCACCTAGGACTATGCGAGTAACGACTATAAAGGCTACCATTATTCGGATAGAATTAGGGGTGAACTGGTTTATTGGTACATCAAAAAGGTCACTTAATGATTTTAGTTCAGGCTGAATCGGGAAGCGCAGGCCCGACATTATTTGGTCCACGAAAAAGGTATAACAGCCCTTCGGAGGATGACGAAAGTCGTCTTCGGACTTAGGAGCAATTACAGCCCAGTCCGCGGGAAGGCCGCTAAACTCTCTAAAGCCATCGATTTCGGCTGCATGAGCATAAAGAAAATGGTAGTAAGAACTTACCACGGAAAATGCTATAGTTGCAGACCCGATTAAGGGAAGTTATTATAAAGGAACAGAGCGGGCCGCACACAGAAGGGTGTTCGAAAAAATCTAGCGGAAAATACCTCGAGGAGTCAAGTCGGGATAAGAAGATTTAAGGGTGTTGAGAACTTCGGGATCCTCACAAAGGGTGCCCGAGAGTAGTGCCTGGTTGTACACAGCCCAGTCGATACCAAAAGGTGAAGCCTGTGAATGGAAAAAATCCTCCGGCTCGATGTTTAGGTAAGAACATGGCTCGACATCGCTCGGATGAACAGAACCCGAATCCGAGTAGTTATCGATTTCACGGGCAAGAGAACCGGAGACGGGGTCAGAAACAGGGTCGAGGTTGGAATCTAAGAAGACAGAATGGCAATCAAGAAAGGTGGTCAGAAATCACGATTCGACTCAAAGAAAAGGTTAAACAAAATAACCAGGATGACACGAGAAACGCCTCGACAACGGGAAGAAAGGGAGAAGAAATAAGTTCCCTTATCGATTCGACTTGACAAATAAAGGTCAAGTTGGGAAAAGGAGGGAAATCGATCTCATAACAAGACGACTAACGAAGGACGAACATTCGAAGAGATGGAAGATTTACAATTAGAGATCCAACAGGAAAATCGCCAGAAAACTTGCATGCAACTCCCAGAAAACAAAAGGATGTTCTTATTCCCAGGCAAATTGCCCAGAAAAATGAAAAAAAATGCTCTCATATTGAACATATAAAAACAAGTCACACAGACAAAGAAAACTTACTCATACTCATGATGCTTGACGGAGCCTTGAGAAATCTGAGAAGAGCGCCGGAAAAATTAGAGTGCCGGGAAACTTGAGAAGGCTGTGATTGCCGGAGAGAAACAGAAAGCTTGAAGGAGGCGAGTGCGAAAAAGTACAGATGAGAAAAGGTGAGGATTATTTATAGGGGGGACAAAGGAACCCTGGCCCTCGGATTAAAGTTGTTTTCAACGGCCAAGATAAGGCACAGAATACGAAGCGGCGGAGAGAGAGAACGTTATTTTTTGAATTTCAAAATTTGAAAAGATCCGGACTTATCTATTCATTTCAAAGTACAACTAGGTGAACACCGCCTCACAAGCCGCAGAAACTACCATATATAATTTAGGGCAACGACAGACGATAGGATGTGAAAGGAGACTCAAGGAAGACGCTCGACCATCCAGAACTTACTCTTAAGCTCAGAATCGCTTCGAGTAAATTTTGGGGGGGACTAGATGATATAGCCACATTGGCTCATAGCGGTTCATACCATCACGGTTCGAGACCACCAAGTCGACTTAGACAAAGTCGACTCCGCTAGTAAGGCTCCACGATACTCAGTCAAGGATCCCGGCCACCGATCGAATCGACTAGTATATGTCGACTAGGATGAGTCGACCTCCGACAAGATAACGGTCAGACGTATTAGGATCTACTAACGGTTGAATGCGACCCAATCGACTCGACCCAATATCTCAGGTCGAATGAAAGAGTTTCGCAGTTCGTGGTCCTCGATAGCTTAGACACCTCAGCATATTGAAGAAGAGTTAAGGATAAGAAGGAAGTTAAGGAAGGATCTAGATGCTGACTAGGAAGTAGGCAGAATATGAACCGACCGGGGTATTCTGGACATTTCCATTAAGTCGGCCGGGGCACTTTGGGGACTTCAGGTAAATGTTGTACTTCTATATAAAGGACTGAGGTAATCCCAAAACCCTAACTCCCATTCATTCCATATCCTTTTCATTACTGCTGCTGCTCTGATAGCAGCTCTCATCATCTCTCTCATATACTGACTTGAGCGTCGGAGGCTCTACGCCGGAAACCCCTCCGGCGTTGAGTTCTTGCAGGTGTTCTTGCGGCTCGACAACAACGGTTCGATCGCCATCACATCAGATCTAAGCTCATCCGTACTGGTTCGTCCCAGATCCGGACGTTTTCTCATTGGACCGTTCCAGATCTGAGAAGAAACCCATCAAACATATATTCATTAGATTTTAGTTTATTCATAATTAAGTTGACTACATTTTATAAAGTTTATTATTATTATAAATTATTCATTAAGCAAATATAATTCAAACATAATAATTTTCATTGTTTTATTATTTATTTTAAGTGTTTTTGATTGATGAACATAATTCATGTCAACAACCATGAGATGATAACAAAACTAATCAAAATATTTTTTATTATAATTAGTAATTTTTTTTAAAATATGTTAAAAAAATTACTATGAAATTGGTATTATTGGTCTTATTGAAAATATATCTAATCAATCAATCATTTTATTTGTGTGTGTGTGTGTGGTTGTCTATATATTTACTCTTGATTTTTTTTTATTTACCCAAACGTCAAAATAAAATTTGTAGTAATATATTTATATATGTGGATATATTATTAAAACAATTAATTTATCTTCACAAATTTTGCTTCAAACAATAATTAGTTTAAATATTTTCAAAGTTGTTAATACATTTATATCTTTGAGTATATTATTAAAACATTTAATTTAACTTCACGAATCTTTGAAACTAAATTTTAATTCAAACAATAATTGGTTTAAATCTTATCAAATCCCTTAATGAACTAACCAATTTTGGTTTTATGTAATAAATGAATGTCTAATAGTAATTGCCAAATTTAGCTAAAATATTTAAGCGGGAAAATTTGTGACAAATATAGTAAAATGGATTGATCCATTATATAGATATAGATATAGATATCATATAACTACTTGAAATATAAATATATTAGTTGATAAATAATTTTATTTTTCTAATTAATATTAAAAATAATTTTATTATTGTTATAAAGATAAATATAAATTATTTTTTTTATACATACAATATGGATGTTAAATTGAAGCTCATCAAAAGAAGATTAATTTGATATATTACATATGTAAAATTGATAAAAAAAAAATACAAAAGTTATTAATTTATAAAATATATATACAATTCAATAGTTATAATAAGGAATGATATGAAAATGCAATTAATACATGTAAATTGACAATAAATAATCAACATATTTATGGTAATCCGAACCTAATTATTTTTAGTTTTGAATTAAATTAAAATTTACCCAAGCCTAATAACGAAGCATGTAATTTTGCCACATAGGATTCCGAAGCACCAGAAGCAGCCACGTAGGCTCAGCGCGTTCTGGATTAATATATAGGGGGAATTAGTAAATATTTAAGTTTATATTAAAATATCGTTCAAAATAAATTAATTAATGTTGATTTAATGTAAAAGTATGAGAAAAATGATTGGAAATGATGATTAGTTAATATTATGTAGTAGATGAATAGTGAATTATGATAGTGAATTAAAGTTGATGGGATGTGTAATAATTATTGGTTGATATTATTTAATTTATTGATAAGACGGAGTATAGTGAGATCGGGTTAAAGTTGAGTTAAATTTAAGTTTTGATTTATTGTTTTTCTAACCAATCACACTCTAAGTACTTTGCTTAGACTTTTTCTTTCGGAATGATAAACTTCATAGATAACATAACAAATTTAGAGATCAGATAACAACTAAATAGTCGAATAAATCAGCGGCCCAAGTGAATCTGGTTAGGAGGACTACATCACTGAATGGAGAATAAAAACTCCAAAAGAAGGAGAATAAGACCGTCCAAACAGGAGAATAAATACACATAAATACACAAACAGAGAAAAAAAAACTAATTAGAGTAAATCCCTCCCCACCAGTTGGAAAACCACCCCAGACAGCTAGAGTCAGCACTTAAGGCAAGCAACAAACGGGACAACTAAACAACTCACGGCCTAATATCGGATCAAGAAACTCTCCCTGTGGCTAACTCGACCTTGACCAAACGGACCCAAAACCAACCAAAAGATCACCACCACAAGTAGTCTCAGGAACCCTGTAACGCAACTCTCTGTCACCACCAAATTAGCAATCGTAGCCCAAAACAAGTGCCCCCGCCTGAAGGAACAAGAGAAATCCATGTCACTGACCTCAACCCGGACAACCACAACAAAAACAGTCAGCGCCAGTCACAGTGAAGCATCGGTGAACCTTTGGCCTTCCCACTTACATCGCCATGGCTCTTGAAGAAATGAGAGACCATGTGGAAGGTAAAAATCGAAAGTCCATCGGGGAGAAACACCACATGACTGAGAGTTTTCCTAAATGTTGTCTGACGTCAAAAGGACTAGCCCCCACGGGAGGGGAGGCACTGCACAACCAAGGTTTTTCTCCTTTCTAATTTGGAGATTTTGGAGACGGGTAGAGAGAGAATTTTTTATTGTTTGCCTTAGACTCACTAGTTACATAACACTATTTGGAATTTTGTATTCTGTTTTGTGATCTAGTTAAGCCATCTCCAAAAAAACTTGTTCTCAAATTAATTTTGTAGTATCTGTCACATCAAACAGTCTCAAACTCAAAAGAATATTCTATTGAATCCAATTGGGTAGCTATTGGCATTATAATAGATGCAACGAATCGGGGCCCACTTGTCAATTAGGTATATGCAATGTCAATGTGTGTGGCTTGTGGGGGTGTTTATCTATGTTTCTATCAATCATTTCCTCTCCAAGGGGTATGTTGTAAATAGTTTTAACCGGAGTAGAATCCAAAGATTCGACACCGGGTCGTATCACGAGGAAGGTTAGCCGGAGTATTCTGTACGTATATTCAATCACACCAAATAATAAAAGAAGGGGGGTCCTAAACACTTAAATTCGATTGGTTTGGTTTAATATTAATTAACTACGAATTAAAGAACAAGCAGTAAGAAGAAAACTAGACGAAACTAGGAATCTCAAGTTCAAACTCAATCAATTATAATGGGGCTAGGGTATCAGGGTCAATCAATTCCGGTTCTCAATGCAGTTAACGAGCAATCAAAAGCTCAGTTAAAGGTCTTACAAAACTATTCATCTAGAGATCTATCCTCAATAAATCTTCGTAACAAGAGGATAGACATAGACGAGTAATTCTTGAGACAATCAACACATAAACAATACTATTACGAACAAGCTTACTCCTAACGAGCCTAGATCGAACGATTTCTCCCTTTTCAGTTATAAAATCGATTAACTAGATTAAGATGGTGATCAAACATCAAAACCCTAGGCTAAGCACAACTCGAGAGGATTGAGCAATTATCATGCATATAAACAAAATCGAACCGGAATGATCTTCCCCTAACCCTAGCTAATGGGCTTAGTTACTCATTATGCATTCAACATCAGCAAACATCATAATCAAAGCCATTCAATCAATAATAAAACTAAAAGAAAGCTTACGATTAACAAATCCAATGTCGGAAACAAGAGAAAACCGAATCCACAAGTCGAATCTTGGAGTTTTTCTCCCCAAGATTGAATCACAAGATCAAATCTGAAGAAAAGTATGAGTTTTTCGAGCCAAGTACTGAGGGAATTCGAAACCTAGTGTTCAAAAAAACGATCCCCAAAATAAAAGAAAACTGCCACTTTAAACTGCTGGAAACGCGCACTCCGCGGCCGCAACATGTCCCGCGGCCGCGGTGAAGGGAGGTCCGCGGCCGCGACTTCATCCCGCGGCCGCGACTCTTCAAGTCTGTCGCCTGTGTTGTCATCGGGCATCCTGCGGCCGCGACTCTCTCTCCCGCGGCCGCGGTGAGTAAAACTGGGAGCTGGGCACTTGATTTCCGGACTCGTATCAACGCATTCGGGCTCGGAATTGGATTCCGTCTTTTCCTACTCGACCCCAACTCGTCCGCCTAGATAGTTATCTTCGCATAGTCACTTTCCAATCGAACTACCTGACCTGTAGGCCACCACCGACAAGAAAAACGTAGAAAATCGAGAAAAAGACACAAGAAAAACCAAGAGCGAGCAAAATAAAGAAAACACGCGACACGACACAAAATGGACCAAGAAACAAAGAAAATAACCTAGAGTGGGAAAAAATGAATGCAAAATAAACACGAAAACACTAACAAAAATGGAACGAACAGGGTACAAGCCTGAGAAGGAGGTCTGATTAGACACTCTAGGATATAGATTTATGGTTGTCCTGTTGGGGGCTGGGGTAATTGTTGTTATCATTATTTGGGATACTTTAATCATTGGTATTGCTCACCTGTGTTTGTTTGTGTTATATTATATACAATTTGTTTTGTTTTGGAATGATCATTAGGCTCAATTCTTTGTGTATAATGTGGTTGAGGTTGATATGATATGGAGTGTCTGATTATATTTTTGGGATGTGTATTATATTTCACACTTTGATGAAATATGCTCAAATGTATTTATAGTCAATGGTTGGTATAAAGCTTTGTGATATCTATTTATCATCATTCTTAATCATCCCATTCCAAAAGGAAAAAAACAATGAGACTAAGTGAATACTAGTGTTAACGGTCTGAGATGACTCATGTAATGAAGTTCGTTGCAAGAAATAAAATGCAACAGAAAAATTATAGAAATTGATAAAAGTAATAAAACTCCAATAACAAATATCAATACACAGTGAAATTGTACATGTCATTCAAGGCTTCAACCAATGCGGAGTATTAAATAAAATTCAACTCTTGTACAAATTTTGGCAATCCAACGAGTAAGCAAGAGTTGTAACGAAGTATTTTATGCACGCAAATTTAACTTACTACACTTATTTCATTTTTCTTATTTTTTCATCCTGTTTCTAGGTTTTTTTGAAAAGTCTGCATAAACCCTTAAGCACAACACGAGGCTCTGGCTATCTCATAAAATAAGTCATTAACATTTGTTGTTGTATTTGCAGAAGTTTCCATGAAGAATAGACCATTCTCCTAGGCATGAGCTTTTGCTTCCTACAATGATAATAATAACGAAAAAAATATTAATAATATGAAGCATGCAGTATAAACTAAGGTATCATTCACAATATAATTTTGTCATCCCAAAATAGAAAATAATATATTTGCATTATCTTCTAGTGAAAGTTCCCTTCAATTCGAATAGAACTTGTGACACCCTTGTTTAGTAAAGATTTGGTGGGTAAAGGATAACCGAGTTACCCGACTCGGGTCGATCTCGAGGGAAGGCTATTCGGAGCTTTATCTACTAAATGATTGTCCAAATCACAAAAAGGGAAAATAAAGTCCTAAACATTCTAAGCAATTGATTGGATGGTTGATTAACACTAAACGAGCACTTGAAAACGAGCAATTAACTAATTAGATCACCGGAGTCTCATGCCATAACAATATCGGGATGATAATCAATTGGCATGCGGAATAAACGAGCTATGAGCATTAGATTGCTAACCCTAGTCGTCTAACCCTAAGTGATTAAGCGCTAATTGGGTCTTAATCCTTAACTGAGATCAACAAGCAATTAACGACTCTATCTACTCAAGCAAGCAATCAAGTACAAGCATTTCCTCCATCATCAATCAAATCCAAATTTACCCTAATGAACATTATAAGAAAAAACAGAGCAAAAACCTAAGTAAAGAGCTTTAAAATTAAATATTCATCCTTCTATTGCGTAGACGATGAAAAACGGAGTCAAAAGCTCGAAACTTGAAAGAAACTGAAGTCGCCGGAAAATCTCTCGGAAAATAGCATAAGCTCCTAATCTAGACAGCAAAAATAAAACATAAGCTAATTTCCCAAAGAGGAAAAGTGAAAAATGAGAGTTGGATTCTCAAAATGCAAAGGAACAAAAATATTTATAGTCTGGCCCCAACACACACTAGAAAAATGCACAATTACTAAGACACTCTCGGCCACGCCGCAAGATTCGCGAGCACGCAAGTGATGGTTGGTGTAAGCGCGCATGGATAGTGCACTCTCGATGGCGTGGGCATTTCCGCGACGGCGTGCAGCGTGCATGGGCGTGGGATGCGCGAGGCTCGGCAGCACTCTCGACCTCACATGGTCTTCCGCGAGCACGCGCAGCAGGCGGGCAGGCATTGGCATGACGCACTCTCGACGTCGAGGGAGGATTTGCGAGGTCGCGCGTTAGGCGGGCAGCACGGGTGCGCTGGGCGCGGGACTCTCGACGTCGTGAATATTGGCGCGAGCTCGCGAGTTGGGTAGTTCTGCGTGCGGCTGGCATGCGTGTGGGTAAGTGTGCATCCGCGAGTGCGCGGCTTGGGCTACGCGGCCGCGAGCACTGGGCAACATGCGTCCATCTCGACTAAGGCTCGATATACTTGACCGAAAGTTGTTCGTATAATTGACTCGAAAATGCTCGTCTCTTGTTGTTCGGTTTGACTCGTCTTTAATCCTCGGGAAAAACCTGAAAATATACAACGAGCACAGAAAAGTACGCCAAAATATAAAATGAAACGAAAAACATGAAAACACACGGAAAACGACAAAATGAACCGGTCAACATCAAAATGAACCTAAAAACGACTCGATAACACACATAAACACATAAAAAATAAGCACAAAAACATAACAAACAACTCCACCACACTTAACTCTTTGCTTGTCCTCAAGTAAACAAAATAACAAGTAGCTCGAAAAGATAAGTCGAATGGTCCAAGATTAACGAACATGAAAAATGAAACTCTCATTATCATTCGGTTATCCCAAAATCAAAATCCAATTTGAGACATGGTCCCCACATAGTGAATCAAACGAAACAAAAACTCGTCCCAAGTTATTCCACGAATGATCACTCGAGTCAAACCCCCTCATTCACATATACGTGCAAAAAACCATAAATGATTGTTCGTGTGTGATTTTACACCATATTCATATAGTATCTAGAGCTTATTTGTTGCATTATTGGTGTATAAATTGCATTATTCTGCTCAATTCTATATTTGTTGGAAAGGTATTATGCGTGCTTGTTTTTGTAGATATTTTTACATATTTGTAGATCTTTGGCTATTGGAGGAGCATGGTGAGTGCCTAAGACTCCCAGGATGATGATAGATCGATGCACGGATGAGGAAAATGGAAGAAACGAGCAAAACGGACAAAAACGTGCATGCTGGGGTGTGACATGGGCTGTGACACGACCAACCACCCCGTGTCAGAGCCCATGTCACCTCAACAGAAAGAATTCGAAGCTCAAAGACCTGACACGACGCGTGACACGACCTGTGACACGGGCGTATCGGATCGTGTCGCGCGCGCGGACAATTTTTAATCTCTTGCCTTTTTGGATAAGGAGAAGAGTTTTTGGACATTAAAAAGAGCATATTAACCCTATTCTGAGGGAAGAACGAAAATACGAAAAGAGGAGAGCCCTAGAACACACAAGAAAAGCAATTGAGGAGCAAAAGGAGGATCAACTACGAAGGGATCAAGAAGATTGAAAGATCGACGAGGTTCCTAGTTTTTTATTTCTTCTTTCCTCTTGAACTTTTATTAATCATGTCGATTTCTAATATGTCTATGTGTTTGAATTCGAACATGAGTAGCTAGATTTATTGATTCTAAGACTTGGTAGTAGATTAATATGTTGGGATTTTGGATGATTTATTTATAATTGATTGTTTTTCTTTTGAACCCTATTCAAGTATTTTGTTCTTATTCCATGTTTAGAACTTGATCAATTCTTTTACATGTTTGACAATATTGTTCATAATTCGAGAGATGAGTTCAATAATAGGTCTTTAATATTTGACACAATTTACTTGCTTGAATCGAGAGATTAGTAGGTAATTGTGAGGATTTTAGATCTTTTAATCTTTTTGGAGTTGAATTGCATGTGTTGAGTGGAGACGCTAATATATGTGATTTAATCTACGGTTTTATTGATCTCGAGAGGGACGATAAGCTAAATTTGTGATCATCTTATAGGGTAGATAAAGAAAATAGTTAGTTGTGATATGTTTGAAGGAATCCTAACTATTAATTGAACCCAACGTCTTAGAATCTACCGTTCTCATACATTTTATCACCTGTTGATCTAGCTAGTTCTTTATTTTTACTTTATTTCCTTTCATTTATTTTCTTAGTTTAGTTAATCAATCTTATATTCGGTCGTCTAAATAAAATTGACACTATCATAATCTAATACTTGATTAATTGGTTGTTTGGTCTCTTGGGATACGACCTTGCTTGCCACATACTACGAGCGAAGCCGTACACTTGCGGTCGAGCTTTAAAAATATAGGCGAACAAGTTTTTGGCGCCGTTGCCGGGGACCAATATAATTATTTATATCAATATTATGATAGATAGTGTTGGTTTTAATTTAGATATTTTTGGTGTTTCTTGCTAATATATATTTTTTTTTTTATGATGGATGAGGATGCGATGGACTATGACTGGCGCAATGATCCCAAATACTCGGAAGAAGATAAAAAGTGGTTTGAGGAGTGTTTGTTCTATCAGTTGGAAGAACTTAAACAGGTTGAGTTGGAGTCGAAGCGTCGTAGAAGAGAACTCGAGGAAAGTGGCATTGGGTGTGATGAATGTGGTTTGATGTTGCCACATACACCGGGGAATTATCCTTTCTCTAGTTTACCTCCTATATCGCAAGAAGAGCTCGATTACATTTCTCCATGCTTTTTGTCGTTAGATAGTGCACCAGAAATTTCTATCGTTGCCGAAGAACACGAAGAAGAGAAGGATGTCATCTTTGAAATATCCCCAAAAGTTATTCTCACTGAAGGGGTGGTTCACGAAGAATTCTTTAATTCTGAATGTTTAAAAATTGAATTTGTCATTCCATATGATGAAGAGGTTGAAATCTTCATCCTGAAATTTGAGAGATATTGTGATGGTAAACTTGGTGATTATGACGGGACCATGATGCTTTTTTATGGATTGAGTCCTTACTGGGAGAAAGTCAAACTTAAAAGGATGAGAAGATCATCAAAGTCCTTATTTAGAGTTCCCTAATAGACATTCTCGTCTGGCTGAAGACGTTAAACTTAACGCTTGTTGGGAGGCAACCCAATGTTTACTGCTTTATTTTTTATGTTTTAAGTTAGTTTTATTTTTTGTTTTGTTTGATATTTTGTTTTTCTTCCTTGCAGAACATTACTTGAATAGATTTACATGACGAAGAATATGCTTTGAGATCTATACCAAGAATTGTCATCTTTCCAATGATGTTTTGTGAGTCTTCTCTATTTTACTTTTATTGAAATTCTATTCTTCCCTTATGTGCTTCATATAATTTTATTCAAGTTTGGGGGAGATGTGATATTTTGATGAGAGAAACTTAGAGAGAAGATAACAAGATATCTTGCATTATCTTGCATATCATATAGTTGCATGTTAGGTTTATTGCTTTAGCACGTTTATTGCTTTCGTAGGATTTGAGTAGTTGTAGTTCGTCAAGTTGGATTCACCTTGATAAGTTTGTTATGCATATTGGATATATAATTCGGGCATGACGTACTAGGTGATGAAATTTGATGATGAATTGAATTGTGAATTTGAATGATTGGTTAATGCTTTTAATTCATGAACATATGATCACTTGTGAGCTTTTGAGCCTTATACTTCGTTGATTGAGTGTATCGTTCATCGTTGTTGAATTTTAGAACTTGCATTGGTATCTATATTGAGACTACATGGTGTGTGCTTTTTGTGAAAATGATTTAAGGCATTTTTTTTTTGTTT
>CACSLK010003174.1:7999590-8009770 GCA_902706635.1 Striga hermonthica
ATATAGACAAGAAGCTAAGATAAACAATCAAAGTTCTCGAGTAATAGACTACTCGAATGCTAGCTACTCATCCGAAATCAACGATATGGCACATTTACCATCTACCAAACAACTCCACAAACAACACTGAACTTCTCTAATCGAATTGCAACATCACTTGACTATTTTTTTAATTTTTATATCCATTATTTTTATTTAGAGAGTAACTTTTTCCGAATAAGATCGAATCAAAAGGACAACAGTCTATAGGTGTGAACATTGGAGGTCATCCAACTGTCCTACAGTAGTTTCCCAATGCTCATTACTTGTCAACATGAATCGACTAGTAAGAGGAGCAGAATCCATTCGAATCGTCCTGTGAGCTCTCATGTTTTTTTTTTTTTTTTTTTTTTAATTAGGTCAAACAGTAGAAATCCAACTTCAATTCACCTTATTCAACAACAACACCATTTTCACCAATCATCACCAAAATCAGTCAACAAAATACATTCGTGTACGACTGACAAGAAAAAAGCTCAAAGCTCAAACGGACTACTAGGGAAAATAATGTTTAGGATTAAAGAACAAAGCTAAAAAGAGCTAATCAAACAAAACGCCTCAATCACTTTCGCAATTTCAACCTCTAATCGATTCCTTTCAAATAAACTCAAGGCAAGTTCTAATCATTCAAGAATATGATCAATATCTCACAAGAAAGAAGAGTAAGGATCAGGACTTCACAAGGCAAATAAATGTCACTCAAAGCAATCAAGCAAATACCGAGGCAATGACCACACGTTCGTTATCACAACTTCTCAATTTCATCAAACATTTATCAACAATTCATATAATTCACCAATACCACATGCTCAAAAACAAAATACTAGAACTAGACCGGTCCACCACATAAGCATGCAAAATCCAAATAGACTCCCCCACACTTAGAATGAGGCAATGACCTTATTGCTTCAACACAAAACAGGAAGTCAAATAGAGGACCTAGGAATTTCATATCATGAACCAGTACCACAAACTACCACAGAAACACAAGACTCAAAAGAAAGGACAGGTGGAGAAAACAAACGAAAAATAAAAAGGGAAAAAAGGTGTGTAAACCGAAAACGCCTCGTGGAGAACGAGCATCCACGTGCAAGTCACTCGCCCACACTTCGCTCATAACTCGAGCTCGAAATCTCGTACTTGCCAAAAAAAAGCACAAAACTCCAAACTCCTATTATTCCGAGATTAAATAAAAGAGCATAAAGAAAAATATCTAAGAAAGCAATAAATCACTTGGGTTGCCTCCCAAGAAGCGCTTGTTTAACGTCATTATCTTGACGAAACTTGTGAGGGAATCAACCAGGATCTAGAAAGAAGTGACAGTCGTGCCACGCCTTCGTATTTTCAAGAAGTGGCAGTATGAGCAATGTGGCAAGAAGGCGGGCATAGTGGATCCGGGTGGCAATGTTCTGTATGAAATGGGTTCGGGCACGAGCAATCCCCAAAAATTGACATAGAGGTTTTCCCACCCGATCTCTATCATCAACCTCAGGGATAATGAGCACATCCGTGGAACAAGTCGAGCAAAATCTGGCCCACTTGGTAGCACGATGTAATGCTCCGAAGGTGAATGCTCCATCTCGGTAGCGGGAGGAGGGACTCGAGAAATAGTGTCGTGGAATTCTTGGTCAAGTCCATGTATCTCCTTCTCCGAAACATCGTCGTCCTGCTGGAGCGCATTATCTTCCTCTTCGGTCTCACACATGTGCATCAGAATACATGTTTGGGCACCAACCATAAGATGAGAGTCATCGACTTCCAACTCGATAGAGTCGAGACGTGCCATTAGATTCTCCATTTGAGCGCTCAGTCGAGCACACCCGAGTTAAATCTCACCTTTTCGGTTTGCTTGGGCCATGACACGATCGAGGATGAGGTCAAGTTTGGCATTGTATCCCGAAAATTCACTCTCAAGCTCATCGAACGGTATGTGTGTCGGATATGGGTCCACAACCATATGCTTATTGGCCCGTGACTCGATAGAGTCAATGCGCCTTGCTAGACTCTCAACTTGTTCGCTCAAACGGGCACATCTGAGCTCAATCTCCTCTTTCCGGCTTGCTTGGACCATCACTCGAGCTAGGATTAGCTCAAGTTTTTCGTTGAACGCGACCTCTTCTTCCCGAGCTGATTGAGATGTTAAATCAATAGTTTGGTCGAGCTAGACGTTGAATTCGTGGGACTCATGAGACTGCTCGACTGGGAATGGATCCCAGTACTGCTCGGAAGAATATGAATATGACTAGTTGTGGTACCCGGCGTGATAGCTCGACTCGTAACTCAATGTTTGGTGTGTGAATAGGGAAAAGCACGGTTGAAGTTCATTTCTCCTGCACACCAAAATAGAAAATACGCAACCACGAAAATGAAGGAAAAAAAGAACGAAAACTAAAACAAATACAAAAAGAAAAACAAAGATGCAAACAAATGATACGAACACGAAAAACACAAAACAAAGAGAAACACGAAAAATAAAATCAATACTAAAACCAAATATCCTACTTGCCTTCCTCGACAATGGCGCCAAATTTGTTGTAGCACAAATTGTTATTTTTACCGAGTACCGAATCGAAGATTCGTTTCCCAGGTCGATCACACGAGGAAGGCGGTTCGAAATTTATCTTTGATATTGATAACACATAAAAAGAAAATAAAACCTAAACATTCTAATCACGATTGGAAATATAATAATTACCAGCTAAGAAATAATATAAAAATAATAATCTACCTACAAATGCAAATGAAACAAGGATGGAGAAGCTATTTAATTCAAGTTCTAGGAAAGTCGGGCAATTCATTATTCGGTTCTAGATTGTCACTCTCACTTAGACATCTAGCGGTTCACTCCCAATAACTCTTCGTAACAAGGGATTGAACATAGACGTACAAGCTCGAGCATACAATACAAGCCAACTATCCAAATCCCAATAACTCACTACAAGAAATTGCATGTATCGTGACAAAATTCGTGTGACGAAAAAAAATTCGTCACCGTTGATTGTCTTATGGTGACGAATTTGACAATTTGTCACTACATTTTTGTATACTGCGACGACTACTACTTGCGTCATAAACGAATTTGTTTTTCGTCACATATTCATAATTTACATGACAATACATCTAAATTCGTCATCTTTACATAAAATATGACGAAATTCCATGTGACAAAATAAATAGCGTCGTTGTTAAAGTTTTTTAGGATGACGCTTTTCAATAATGCGTCGTAATATAATTTTGTATTGTGACGATATATTACACTACATTTAAATTCGTCACAATAATATATAATATGACGAAGTGCAATGTGACAAAATAAATGTCGTCGTTTTTATGATATTTAAAATGACGCTTAATAATGATTCGTCATTATAGAATTGTGTCTTGTGACGATATATTACAATGGATCTAAATTGTCACAATAATACTTTTTATGACGAAATACAAAGCGATAAAATACGTGTCGTCATTCTTGTTGATATTTGAAATGACGTTTACGAGTAAATCGTCATTATGTGCTTGTGTCTTGTGACCATACATTACATACATCTTTATTCGTCAATGAAATACATATTATGACGAATTTTACGATGACAAAATAAATGTCGTCGTTTGTTTTGGTAACTACAGTGACACTTTTACAATCGTCATTACATAATTTTTTATTTTTATACTATCAATTTATGTTATTTTTATACTAATTTACCTGATAAATTTTAATTAAATATTATCATTAAATAAATATTTACTAAATAAATAAATGTATTCAATTTTAATTATACGTTTCTATGGAATTTTATATTTACTATTTATTATTTATTATATTAATAATTATGTATTTTAGTATTTATTATTTAAATAGAAAATATAGTAAATAATAAATAATATAATAAAATAGAATTAAATAAAATATATAAACTACAGAATAAAACAAAATATTATATTTTTATTTATTAATTATAGTTGTTTTTAGTACGTAATTAATATATATAAAATTAGAAATATCAATGCAATAAAATTAGAATTAATTAAATTAAATGAATTCAAATAATAGCACACTTTAATTATAGTAAAAGAAATGTATATTTGCATTAGCAACACTAATTATAGCACACAATATATATATATATATATATATATATATATATATCAGTGTAAGCAAATTAGGTTCACCGTACAACACAATTTTACCTCGCACATTCTCAATCCAACCGCCTCCATTTTTCTTTCTCTCTATTCTTGTTCATTCCATATGATGATAATTCATCTAATATTGGGAAGATTCTTATTCGGGTTAAATCGGTTCTCGTTGCTATTTTCGTAAAAACAATTTTGCAGAGAAAAGCTTGAGAGGAATCAACAACGGTTGCGATGGGTGAGAGCGGTTCTTCCGTGGCCGCCCAGGAGCAGAGCAAGCCGCCGACAGCCACAAAAACGACGCCGTTTGCAGCTCTAGCGACACTGCTTCCCCGTCTGAGTTCGTGTGTACGCCGTGGGATTCTATTTCGGCGATGCTCGATCCTTCGAAATAGGCCAAGAAACTGGACGGATTTTTTAGTTTTTATTTGTTCTGTTATTAATTTTTTCTGGATTTATCTATTATGTTTCATGGTCGCAAGGTGCTTGATTTTATGTCTGTGTGGTTCTAATTAAGTTTTTGAACGAATTACGAGTAAAGGCTCGGAAACTTTTTTCCTCCAATTTGTTCTAATGAAATCCGTTCATTAGATGTTATCAATATGTTTTGTAGTTGTGTAGTGGGAGTTCTCAAAGACTATGTTCTTACTTTTATCTGTTTTGAGTTGTTGAGTTGCTTTTTCCATATTTGTGTAATGATCTGCTCGATTTTGTAAATGTTTTCTTTTGTGAATCAATAGAATCTGAATCTGATGCATGTTGCATTATTTCTGGTTAAAATTAATGCCATTAACAAGAGTCGTAATTTATAGTGTGGTGACGCCTTGTAAGTTTGTAGGTTCCCGAATACATACTTTCTCGTTGGGTGCTGTAGTGATGAGGTCACACACAAGTATAAAGGAAAGACGGTTATGACCGAATCCGAGCGCTATGAATCCCTTCGTCATTGCAAGTTTGTTTCCTTTATCCCATTTTTTTATTTTTCCTGATTTTGTTGCCTCTGTAAGATTTGTGCAGGACTATTTTTCTGTACTTGTTGTATCTTGATGAGATTGGTCAGTATGAGGCCAACTATTTAGCATTCCATCACGATGACTTGAATTTTCATTTCTATATTGGCTACATTTGAAAAATGGCGATGTGTGGATTTAAGTGATATCGAATTGCGTTTGAGGGATGAATGCTAATTTTGTGCAGATTCATTGTTTTTTGTAAAACTTATTCTTGTTGCAGTACACATGTGATGATTGGACAATTTGATATCTGTTGTCTGGGAGGTGGTTCGATGAGGTTATTCACATCTGATGAATGGACAATTTGATATCTGTTGTCTGGCAGGTGGGTTGACGAGGTTATTCCTCATGCCCCATGGGTGATTAATCATGAGTTCCTCGACAAGCATCATATAGATTACGTGGCTCATGATTCTCTTCCGTAAGATCCTTTTATCTGTAAATATTCAAATCAAACTTCAGAATTCATGAGATCTGACGTTTATTGGAAAAACACTAGTTGAATTACTCTTGCTATTGCTTTTTTGAGTTATACTACCAAATTCATGGTATTTCACTTGTTTTTAATCTATTTAATATGAATAATTATTTGAACTAGGTGTGTGATAAATTAATTGCAAGTGTTGAGGTGCTAACTCGTATTTCATAGCATGTGCCTGGAAAATGTATGCATGTTGAAAGCAATCTAGTGCTCTTGAACAGGCAGAAAGAAGCCAAACCATGCAGAACAAAGGGCAAGTATCGATAGACTTATGGCTTTCATGGCTGCCACCGGGAACAAAATTTGACCTCATAGTTACATTTAAGTAATAAGTTTCATGTTAGTCATGTGCAGAATTACTTTAGTGTCCTACTCTTCATATTTTAATTGATTTGGAAAACTTAGCACTTACAGGAGAGCATTTTTGTGTGTGGCTGCTTAGATTTAGCAAGAAGAAGGTTCCAAGGCTAGTGTTTTGAGGTTGAATATATAAGACGCTCTATCAGGCGATATGTCAACTTAGAAATGTGATACTATGGGATCTGCTATATTTTTTTATTAAAGTACTTTGGCTTTGGTATTTTTTATTGTGTTTGGAACATTTTGAAATTGTTAGTTCGTTTATTTATGTTTTTAAATTAGCAAAATTACTATTGTTATTGTTGTTGTTGTTTTTTTAATTTACCATTTAGAACATATTACAATTATATATTACTTATTATGATATCATCAGAGCTTATGACTAATGCTGCTATAAGTGTTTAGTTCCACAATATAATTGTTATAAATGATGAAAGATTTTGTCACTGTATTATATATGACAAATAAACTTGTCATTAAATATTTGATTAATGACAATTATTATATTTATAATATTGACAAATTTTTAATTGTCATTAAAAGTAAAGCATTTTTTATGACAACATGTAATTTTGATGTATTTGTTTGGATTTGAACCATACAAAATTTTAAAATGACGATAAAATTTGTCACTAAATATTTATCTTTTCATGGCAACTTATGTTGTCATTATATCTCAAGTATTTTATGACAATCTTTTTATTCATAATCATAGAGATGATTATTTCTTGACAAAAGAATTCGTCGCTTTTGTACGTTTTTTGAGACAATTAATATTTCGTCACTACTTCTATTATTTTTTGACATTTTATTTATCGTCATATTTAAAATTTTTTCTATGACGACCAATATTTTGTAACTTTAGAATAACTCTTTCATGACAAATTATATAAAATATGACGATTTTTATAACGGAAATGCCACAAAGATATTCGTCACTGTAAATTTTATAAATTTGATAAAATAATAAAATTCGTCACTAAAAAATAATGTTTAGATGACAAAGCTAAATTTTTGTCATTTAAAACTTGTATTTTTATGACAAAATAATCGTTTACATGACAATATTGTCATAATAAAGGTGACAAAATTATCGTCATGAAAGATGCCTAAATAACATGACGATACTTATAAACGTCATTGAAAGTGAAACATTTGGTGACAAATTCAAAATTTGTCATTTAGATCTATTATGACGCGGCTACGGTGACGATCTCTGTGACGAAAAAAATTCGTCATCAATTTATTTTTGTGACGAAAAATAAGGTTTACATGACGAATTTTATCGTCGTGTTTTCTGAAATTTCTTGTAGTGACTTTTCGTAACAAAGGACGGGTCATCGACTCGCACGTATTTCAGTCAAAAACCTATAGACTATTCAATTACGAAATCATCTACCTCATGTGAGCCTAGGTCTACGACTTCTCCACTTTCGATTCTGAAAATCGTTATTTCAACTAGAAGGTGTTTAATCAACTAATAATTTAGAATCTACAAAATCATAACTCGACTAATCAACATTTAATCATTTCCAATTACAAGATCAAAGTGTCACTCTTCAATTATATCAATTAATCAAACAAGATTTCATCAATTCATAATCAATTCAACTCACATAAGCATGAACACTTCAAGCCCGACAAATACACGTTAAACAAGAACAATCATCCCCTATTCCTAGCAAACAGATTTAGCTATGAAAATCAAATTCAACAAACATAATTATTCTTCTCAAGTCAACCATTATTCATGAATTAAACAGGAGAAAGAAATACTTACAATCAATCCAAGTCAAATGTTGAATTAGAAATACAAGCTTAATCTTTGAATATTAATAAAGAGAAGAGGAAAATTGGAGAAGAAAGATGAAAAGAAAAGGAAAAATGAAGAAGAAGAAGAAGAAGAAGAAGAGAGGAGAAAAGAGTTTTTGGTTCGTGTTTTCTCGCTCTAGGTTCGTCCCCAGGAGGGAGAGAATGCTCTCAATCGTCTAAAATTTAAAAAACCTGTTTTTGCGTCCTCCGCGGCAGCGGGGAAGGTCGCTGGCCGCGGCGAAGAAAGCCTCCGTGGTCGCGAGTTTTCTCGCGCTGAAATCTGGATGCTGGCAGATTTTTTTTCGCCGCGGCCGCGGTGAAGAAGAAGTCGCGGTAGCGGCGATGAAATCTGGTGCGCGCAGCTTTACGTTTCGGCCTCGTTTGAACTCGTCCGAACCCAAAATTGAGTGTCGTTTTTTCCTACGCGTCGCCAACGAACCCTTCTAGTCAATTATGCTTTCCCATCAAATATATTCCTGAAATCCTAATCCCCCAAAGCTTATGACCTTCACACCAAAAATGTGTTTCACGCAACTTCGCGTTTTAGGCTCGTTTGAGCTCGTCCGACCTCAAAATTGAGTTCCGCTTCTTCCTATATGTCGCCAACGAACCCGTCTACACAACCACAAATGCCCGGTTGACTTTTGCTCAGAATCCCGTCTTCCCGAGACTCCCGACCTACACACCAAAAACAAAAGAAACCCGAAAAAATACACGAAAAACGCAAGAAAAGACTAACGAAGGAAATCACGAACAAAACACAAAACACACTAAAAGCAAAAGAAAAGATCTAAAATGGGGGTAAAAGAAAGGCAAAATAAACACGAAACAATGCAACAAAAATGAGACAAACAGCGACATTGGTGATATCGCCGTGCTGGATTTTTCTCCGTGTTCGAAGTTAACACATTTGTGCCGAATCCATGGAAACACAATCCACCCCGACTGAAGCACGAATCACTCTCAATCGTGACCCATGTTCATAATCTTTGAAGGATCATTTTCCGAGTTTTTCAGTGAGTTTGAAGAAGAGAGAAAGGGATTAGGGTTCTAGAGTGTGATTTTAAAGATTTTCGCACAGAAATTGCCATTATTTGTTGTGTCAAACGACGCCGTATCTTCCAGCGTGGCAACGTCAGTAGACGTTAATTACCATCAATGCCATGTCAATTTTCTGTAAACGGAGCCATGAGTCATGGCTCGTTTTGACAAAATGGTGAAGGTGGTGTACTAAATCGCTAAAGTATAAAGATAGTGATTGAATTGCAAAAACATGAAAAGCGATTTGTTAAATTGCAATTTGGCGTATGCATAATCATCATCAAGATATGACAAAGCAAAAACTTTTTGACATCTTGGGCAGCCTATGTGATTTCCAATTATGGCCGCTTTTTAAAATAAATTTAACCCTACATGGGAAAACCACGCATCTCAACCATCAAGTTGCCATTTACTTGGCCACTTGTGCATTTTTCCCTCTTCACTCATATTACTCAGAGAAATTTATATATTTATTAATAAAAAAATAATAACTGGACAAAAAACAACAAAAAAGAAAGATACTGGACCAACATAAAAAAGCACGTATTCCGTGAATACGTTTTCTGTATATTTTAATCAAAAAATGTATTCACTAAATACGTTTTTCACATTTTTTTTACAAAGGAAAACGTATTCCGTGAATACGTTTTACAATTAAAATGTGCAGAAAACGTATTCATGGAATACGTGTTTTTCATTTATTTCCACCCACTTTTTTTTCCTTTTTTTTTTGTCCACTACTTTTTTTTTTTCGGTAAAAAAATCATATTACTTAGCCTATATAAAGGCGGGACCCTTCTAAATAGAAAGTGTATCAGCTTTTCTTCTTCTCTCATCCTCTATGGAAAATTATGTAGTTAGAGCTACTAATTACATTAGCAGCCTAAATAGTAGTTATCTTAGTTTGTACGTGTTTCAATTTTATGGTGGCCATAAATTAGTTTATTTTTGTTTACCCAGCTATTTCAGAGGTTGTCATATGGGAATCCTCTTTTTATTTTAAGTACTGAGTAACATAGATAGAGATACATAATTATAAGAGTTAATTGCCATTAAAACCCTAACCTTTTACTCAATTGCAAAATAAACTCAACTTTTTCCAGATAAAATCTGAACCTTTCTAATTCGTTGCAATTGTGTCTCAATAATTTTTCCCGGCCACATGAGCTGACATGGCCAATCGGATATCTGTGTTGGCGCCGGAATAATCTGACATGGCACTCAACATTTTAAGCTGTTTCCACGTCATTTACACGTAGGAACCACATCAGTTAACTCAACTTTTTGTATTTTCACGAAT
>CACSLK010003174.1:8050489-8062331 GCA_902706635.1 Striga hermonthica
AAAAAAAAAAATAAAAAAAAAAAATCAATCAAAATAAAAAATAAAAAATATTTATAAACAAGCAATTGCAAGAAGTCAATAGGGTTACTGGCAAATGGCCTTGTTTGACAATCATCGGTTAGCTGTTAGTTGTTAGCGGATTGTATTAGCTGTTTTGACCAGCGGATTGTGTCAGCTGATTTGACCATTGAATTTTATTAGCGGTTTGTAAAATAGTGTTTGGTAAAATTAGCAGTTTGATATTTAATTAATTACATTTAAAATCAAATTATAAGAACAATCATATAATTTAATAATTTTTTATGTCACAATAATAATTATTTAAATATCTCAAATAAAATTTTGTGGTATACATCTCAAAACAGCCAAAATCAAAACACAACTACGCTCCTAATGGCACCGTTTCTGATTTTGGCTGTTTCATCCAAACAGCTATTTAAAAAAGCTGTTTTACCAAACAACAAGTTTGGCTGTTTGAGATGGTCAAACATCTAATATTGATTCAAACAGCTAAAAGCTATGTGAAAAGCTATTTACCAAACATGGCAACTGAAGGGTCCTCCCAAACTCCAAATTTCGAAAATTCTGCTCATAATGGCTGACGGCTTCATAGTCGAAGCTCGAGGCACCAAAACTTCGGAATAAGCATAGAAAGCTATTCCTTCTCTTCCTATCCATTTCTTCTCCACCAATGGCGAGGAAGAGAGAGAAAGTTCCGGAGGTCCTCTGGAGATTGTTTGGCACCCGTGCTCGGCCGCTAGCCGACACCATCCTGGCCTTAATACCTCCGACCGCGGCCGCCGAGTGCCGCTGCTCACGTGGCCGCTGCCTCGCCTGCAGCGGCGATGAAGCCATGTCCTTCCTCGTCGGACCTGGCGACTCCGCCGACTACCATAAGCTCTTGACGGGATGCTTCGTCGTTGTTTCCGAAAATGCCCCTCCCATCCCTCCCGTCTTCGATCCGCACTGCCGCTGGTCGCAACGCGAGGTACGTATCCCTCTGTCTGTCTCTCTGTGTGTGCGCGTGTGGTCAGGCTGGTGTACGTGCTTTTTTGGGCGGGAATTTGGAATTTTCGTAATTTGTGTGGTTCTTTGGAGAAAAAGAGTACACGTCACTACGTCTGCAAATGGTGTTGGTTTGAGTTGTGACTGTATGGTTGGCGGGACATCTGTTAATTGCAAGTTTCAACAGCTCATCTCTTGGTTTCCGCTTGGACGATTTCTGTTTTACCATTAGAATTGCATTCTCCAACTGTCTTAGATTCAACTAACCATTTCGGAGTGCCTACGCTTAAATATCTAGTCCTCTAGAGCTAGCGATGCAGGAACTCGAGGCCGGCTAGGTTATTATATCCAGATATGTTATGGTTTCCTCGAAATTAACTCTTATTAGTTATGATACTGGGTTGCTATGCTACTTATACAGACAATGGTTCTTCATTTTTGTATGATGTTATATGTGAAGGTTAGCATTGTTTAAGAGCAAAGAAAATATGCTAGCATACTTCAAGATTTAATTTTGATTAATATATATTATTATGCCATTGTTTCACAAGAATAATGTATGTCATTCTATCTGAGTTGAAATTAATCCTTTTTGTGCTTTCAGATTGTCAGAAGATCCATTGAAATGATAATTCAAGAACAAGCGTCCTCTTTGAATCTGATCTGCTGCAGTTATGATAAAGTTAGTATTATTATGAACCATTTAGTGAGGGCTAATTTTATCTTGTGCCAGAGTTTCATTTGTTAATTTTTAATTCGATTTACTTCCATTTATTTAGATGTCTCATGGATATACATTTACTCATCTTATTTTAAGACATAAATTGTCCTTCATGGATATTAGATTATATAAAGGTTATTGAGTTTTTCTTTGGTTTTGCTTTCTTGCAGAGCAGCCGCTCAAGTGTTGTGGTTGACACATTGACCTCTTTAAATTGGTCTATCCTACTAAAGAGGGTGGGTAGAAGTGGTGACTTCTGTTAAGTTTCATTCATCTGTTGGCAATTATGCATATTGAACATGATTAACATTTAAATACAATTTTTAGGTTGGTGATGCTCTAATGATGTATTTGTTGAAGTACACTTCAATATTTATACCCCTGCGACACAAGAAGTTATATCAGATTGTTGGTTTCCCTATCAGTGAGTTGTGCGGTAAAATCTCAAGGCGAATGGCAGACTCCAAATATCAGCTTTGTTCACATGTGTCTGAAGGTATTCAGGGACATTTTGTTATGAGAAGGAATATAACACACCATTTGACCCGATATCATCTGTTTCACATGGATCAAGAAATCTGTTCGGTATATATTGTCATTTGCTTATATCTACAGCTTTATCTGGTTGCCCTTCATTTTCCTTGCACATTTGATTAGGTGGTTGGATCTTTAAGCATTAGGCCTTTGTTACAGTGCTAAAACTTATTTAAGATTTTGATTACATCCACATTGACTTCTCCTAGGATCCAGGAAAAAGACGAAAAGGGTCGAAGGAATTGAGCCAGCCACAGGGAAAGAGCTATCGACATTTTCTCCGGATTTAGAGCCTTCTTCAAACCCAATTACGATTATTGCAGGTAATGGTGAGGATAACCTCGCACTCCTTCGAAGAGATAGATACTAGTAAGGTAAAAACGCTTGTAAGAAATCTACTGAAGAGGCCACAATGCCTGCAGGTTCTTGTTTTTCTCAAGAAGAATCTCCTCACGACAAACATGAGAGAAGTTTGAAAGAAGATACTGTTAGACCTAAGAAGCGTAAGAGAGAATTCAGTTGGCAGAGGCAAAGGAAACATAAGCAGTTGGTTGTTCAAGAAAAACAATCTTTGATTCCGTATGGAGAAAATTGTTGCAACACTGATAACTTATCCAGAGGGCTCCCGAATGATGAGCGTGCAAGTTCATGTCAGACTCGAGTGGCTGTAAGTATGATGAGTTTGGTTTTAATTGAACTGTAAATTGTTTTCTCGTTCTTCATTTGTTAAACCTGTCAATAATATCCTGGTGGTTGGTGTGAGGCTAATATAATTTGGTCTGAATGAGCTCTATGGCTATAAGCCCAAAAATGTTTCCATGTGTTGCACGTTGTCTGTTTATAACAAATTGGTAACACTTATGATTTTATCTGCATTTGCTTAATAAACACCCAAGTGTAAAGACAGCATATATAATTGAGAAGTGATTATCATTTGGTATTATTCATTGCGACGTCAGTTGTTGGTTGACTATGTTGTGACGAACTGATGAAATAAGACCTCCAGTTCCGAGTTGGTGAGGTTCCCAGTATTTTTTTCTCTGTTCATGTTCTTTACTGTGTGATTTATGTATTGTAGATCGAGGCAAGCTGCTTTCGTTAGAGCAGCTATAACTTCTGTGCTCGATAATGTCATTTTTCATTCACAAATGTGACATACATGTATTACTTTATGAAATTTTATGGTGTATTCAATTCAGGAGGATACCATTTGAATTTAGAAACAAAAGAACTGTCAAAAGCTAACCCGGTCCCTATTTTCTACCAATTCCTGGAGGATGAAAGTAATGATGATGAGAAAATTTCACACATAAATATGTAACTTCACTTGTCAGTGATTCGATGTCAATCATAATTGCAATACCCTTTGTTTCTTATTTACTTTCTGTATAATAATATGGTTTGTGGTCTTTTTATTTGCAGATCAATTCTCGTTGCTTTTGTTGTTCAGTTTTCCAAAATGAACCAAAGATGAAGCGGAATGCTGAGATTGATAGACAAAACATATTTTATAAGTTAGAAGATTCTACATTAATGCTGCCAAGGAAACGTATCCTCATTGGTATCTATCTATTTCTGCTTACCCATATTTTGTTGTGGAAAATATTATTTTGATTGTCCGATGCCAACTATTGAGGAAGTGACAACTTCAATATTTTCTGTACTCCAGCCTTAACATTGAACAGACATACTGTACACTGTAAAGCCCAATGGCTGTGGAGCTTCTATCCTGTTCAATAATATCTTCAGATCATTTGGCATGAATAGTCATCCTGGGATTCCATGTCTTCACAGAAAAGATAATTGCCCTGTTTTATCCACCTGTTTGTAAGCATCAGCATGAATTTATATATTCTAGATATTCCCATGGTTCAAGTTAAGTTCGATATGTCTGTATTGTAAATTGTCTTTTCATAATTTATTAAATTTATTTGATTATGATAATTTCGTGACATAATTTCGATTGGTTCTTTCCATTTCTAGTTTATTTACTTTCATTAACAAACTACTAATTTGTTTGAAGGGGCAATTTGCTCATTTGAAGGTGCTTCCTTTGATCTAGTTTAAACTTGACAATGTATGAGAACAGATTACATGTGGCTACCAAATTTTATTCTCGCATTGAGAGTAAAAAATTCTCATCTCCTATTTTATGTGGTCCTTAAGAAATAAGAATCAAAAGTAGTTCTCTGATGGGATTGGTTTCTGTCGCCTATGGTCTTTTGATTTGGTGGAAGTTAAACAATCACAGGCTTCATGATTGCACTTATTCCACAAACATGCTTATAAAACTTTTTCCTTTCGTAGTTTAGCTCACAAACGCTGGTAAAAATTCCTATGCATATGTTGCTTCTATCTTGGTTAATTGAATTGTAGGAATAGGATATAACATTTCGCTAGAGGAGAAATGTTAGGGGTGGTTAGCTAGTAGAAGAAAAGCTTCATGATTGCACTTATTCCACATACATGCTTATGAAACTTCTTTTCCTTGCGTAGTTTAGCTCACAAACGCTGGTAAAAATTCCTATACATATGTTGCTGCATAAATTATTAACACTTTGTCCTTTGTTGTCTAGATATCATTCCCTGACTAAGTTACTAAAAAATCTCATTCGTGAGACTCAAAATTGCCGATATTTGAGGCTTTTAGACAAGCACTGTCCTATGGGATCCTCATATGAAGACACGAATGGAGATACAAGCACTGGGTTTAAGGTTGGTGTTTATTTTGTGAGGACATTTACTTTGTTTCACAGTGAAGATGACTACACTGAGTAAATGGGATTTATTTTTTATCCTTCTATTATGTGTAGTTGACCCTCTTGATTATGTTTGATGTTAATGAATTTATCTGCATCTCCATACGTGTGGTTATGGATAACTACTATTATCCTATTCCAGTCTTTTTTTCTTTCTGGTCATAGTAAAAACATGTCAAATAAAAGGCTTGAAGTAGTTTTATCCTGTAGATCAAAGAGAACTGAATCCAATTGTCACTTTATAAACATTGTAGTAGTTTTCTGCTCGCATGGTGTCTAATCCTCTGTTTTCTGGAACTTAAGTTGAGGTTGTTAGGATGATATCTTGCTCTAATGCTCTTAAATTTGTGAGTCCAGGGAAATAAACCACGGCCAATCTTATCTATGAGAAAACAGAATGGGGTTCAACCTGATGGAAACTGGTTTAGTGTTTCTAATGCCAAAAATAGCAGGATGACTGATATCGATCAGAAAGAGCGTATTGAATATTGCTGTCCCAAAACACAGGTGGTATCATTTGTATGGGCAATTTGTCGGAGAATAGTCCCCGTGCCATTGCTTGGAGAACCTTCTAACTGGAGGGTTTTGCGGAAAAACATCTCAAGATTTATCCAGCTCCGAAAATTCGAGAAATTCTCCTTAAAGGAATGCATCTATAAGTTAAAAATATCAAAATTTCCTTTATTGTCAGTTAAACACGTTGGGGATACGCTCAGTGGGTGCAGTCAGCTTGGTATCACAGATGTTGCTCGACATGCAATTTTTCAATGCTGGATGTTTTGGTTTTTTTCAAGTCTAGTGTCACCATTGGTTCAGGCTCACTTTTATGTCACTGAAAGCGAGCATGAGAAACAAGAGGTACAATATTACCGAAAATCCACTTGGTTGAAACTGATAAGTGAAGCTGAATGCTTGAAGGACGGGAGGTTCTGCCAGCTGGATCACACATCTGTTGAGAAAATAATCAGGAACAGATCATTTGGTTTCTCCAGGGCCAGACTTCGTCCCAAGCCAAATGGATTCAGAATGCTTACAAATCTTCAAGCGCCATCAAGAATGAGTGTGGACCCTCCAAGAAATCCCTCCAATCAAAAGCTGTTGAGACTAGCATTGCCCGACCGTAGGGCAAAGTGTCGGTTTTTCAAGTCTGTGAACAGCATCCTTCAGGATCTGCACGTGGTTTTAAAAGGTTTATGGATAAAGGAACCAGTGAAGTTGGGTTCATCAGTTTTTGATTACAATGACGTCTACCGAAAGCTAGTGCCTTACTTATTTCATTTAAAAAATGGGTCGACTAGAATGCCTAGCATGTTCCTTGTGGTTTCAGACGTGTCAAAAGCTTTTGACTCCATTGATCAAGATAAACTGCTCAGTGTGATGGATGATGTTGTATTGGAAAATGAGTATGATTTGGAGAAATTTACTCAGGTTATCTGTACAAAGAAATCTTTGAAGGTCCACCTGCATGTGACTTTAGCACATGGAGATAATATTGGCGAGTTCGGGAAAATCACTCCACGACTCCCTGCCCAGGCATTGGATTCTGTTCTTATTAAGAAGGTACCGGTTGTCTTTTTTTATTGAAAATTGGATCATATCCAGTTGTTCCCTTTGACTTTTCTGCAATCTTCTATAGTTTCTACCGTTTGAAGTGTCAAATGTTTCCTATTTTGTTTCAACATGAAACATGTTATCAGACCTGTTCCTGTGTTTTAATATGGGAGATCGGCAAAAGATAATTACCTTGCTTTGTAGATTTTGTTTCATTGAACTTCATTAGATTTTTATATTCAGGTCAAAGACGAGAGCTACATTGGATGAAACTCAGAAGCTCAATAGTTTTGTTTATGAAGAAGTTTGAAAGTTGTCATGACATTATAAGCCAAAGTTAATTTCTCGATTATGTTGCATAATGTATCTTTTCATCATAGAAGCTTAAGCAGATAATGACAGAGAATTAACTAATTTTAATTGCAGTTGATCTTATAGTAAGCTTATTTGAGCCAATTTATTGGAACTGCTCTAGGTACTTGGTCTTTATTGAATGAGTGGCTGTGCAACTAGGGAGGGAGAAATTCTACGGCTTGATTTTTTGTTATGGTGTCACAATAAGGCCGGAATTTTTAACTTTTTTCATTTGAGGGTTTCAATTTTATTGTATTCTCATTATAAGGTCTACTTTTACATTCTACTTTTCAAGTTAAGACTCCAGCTCACTTGTATTTTGATATAATTGTGTAAAACCACAATACTTTTTTTGTTTAAAATTTATTTTTTAAATAATTAGAAATAATTTTAGTAAAACTATTTTAATAAGAAAATTAATTCCAAATAAGAAATAAATAAGAAAGATAATTTAGTTAAGCTAAATTTATTTTGCATAAATGTACTAGTTTGAATTAATTTTTTTACGAAGCTAGTTTTACATATATATTTCATACTTTTATCATAGGCATTAATTTTATATATTCTTGACTTTTTTAAAAATATAGATTTTATTCACACAATATTTTCTATAAATTTATTTAAAAAAATAAATTATTTTTTTATTAGTCTATATTTTAATGTTATCAAATATTTTAATTAAAATTAACTTAAATTTTTAACTTTTAAAATAAATTTCATTAAGCTTTTGCATAGATGTAAATTATGAAATAAATATCTTATTAGGTAATTTTACTAAAGATATGAAAAATAAAAGAAAAACAAAGAAAAGAAAAATTTACTAAAGATATTTGATATTTTTCATTATAAGTACTTAAATAATATTTTTTTTTAAAAAAAAGAGAATCGTGGTTTACATAATTATATCAAAATATAAAATGATTTGGAGTCTTAAATTGAAAATTAAAATGTAAAAATAGGTCTTGAATAACTTAAAATTAAAACCCTCAAATAAAAGTTGAAAATTCAAGCCTTATTGTGACACGATAACAAAAAGTCAAGCCTTAAAATGAAATTTTCCGGTGCAACTAGAGTATCTTGTACCAAAAAAATGTTTCCATTTTGTTATGTTATCAATTTTTTTTTCTTATTTCTGTATGTGATAATCGTATTCTTATGTATTCCGTTTCAGGGACTGAGCAGAAATATAAGGAAAGATAAAATCCTTGTAATTCTAAAGGAGCACATTACGCGCAATGTAGTTCAACTACATAATAACTTTTTTTTGCAAAATGTCGGCATACCTCAAGGCAGTGTCTTGTCTTCTTTGCTCTGTTCATTCTATTACGGACACATGGAGAGGAATGTAGTATTTCCATTTCTCGAGAAAGTAACCGAGGGCCCATCTGGAGAACTTGATACTTCTGGTGTTTCTGTTTCAAAAGGAATTCTTTCCAAAAGAGCTGCCACATGTGGACCTTCATACCTTCTGCTTAGGTTCATTGACGATTTCCTCTTCATATCAACTTCAAAAAAGCAGGCTTCAATGTTCTTCTACCAGCTGGGATGTGGAGTTCGTGAATACAACTGCTCTATGAATGAGGAGAAATACGGTTTAAACTTTGACATTAATGGTCGTCAACATTGCCGATCAAACAGGCTGCACGTCAGTAAAGATGGCGTTTCATATCTCAGATGGAGTGGGCTGCTCGTTAATTGCTCCACATTAGAAGTTCAAGCGGACTACACAAGGTTATATTTTGCCTTCTGTCAGTTATTCGCAAGTTTCGGATTCTTATATAAGTAACCTAATTTTCTTTGTCATACTTTTGCATATATGTGCAGTAATAATTGATTTTTACTTCTAAACTGTGTTGGTGAGATTGATGATAAAAAATATGAAAGATATAATGTATTTCGTATAGTTAAAAAATGTTTTGTTACCAATGACAGTGTCAGTATAACAAAATTTCTTCGGCCAAACGAAACTACAATTTTTCTCTATCCACTTCTTGAGTCGGCAGGAAAACTGAGTATATTATCTTATTTTCTTCTCACTTGAAACTTTAGCCTTACAGGTATCAGAGTACTCATTTGAGCTCCACTCTAACCGTAAGCTGCCGAGGACAAGTAGGCCACCAGTTGAAGTCAAAGCTTCGCTGTTACCTGCGGCCTAAATGCCACCCTATATTCTACAATTCTAACATCAATTCCCCCGGAGTTGTCAGGCTCAATATCTATCAAGTATTTCTGCTTTGTGCCATGAAATTCGTATGTTACGTTAAAAACTTGTCAATTCTACCAAGGCTCAGTCCACAGTTCCACTTTAATGCCATTGACGCGTCTTTAAGGTACCAAATTCACAAATTACTGATTCTCTAATCTACATTTTTGTATCTTCATTTGTCTAAAAGCAGTCTTCCGTTTCACTGGTTTCCAGGTACATGAACCGGCTCATTAAGAAAAAGATGTATTCTTTTGACATTGAAACTGCCTTTCGTCCTAAATACAATGTGAAGAAGAAGGAAATTGTGTGGCTTGGACTGTACGCCTACTGTCGGGTGCTCGGGAAAAAGCAGTCGAGGTACAAGGAGTTGCTTTCTTTGTTGAGGTCTAAGTTGAAGTCTTATGGGAAGGTAAAAACCATGTCGCCCCAGCTCAAGTATGCTATTGATGATGCACATTCATCAGTACTTTGGAGCATCAAGTATTGAATTGATTGTCTGCCCTTGCTTTTGTTTGTGATCGCTTATAGCAATTGCTTTTTGTGTAACAAAAACTGTGGATTTCAAGAGGATTAAATTTGTTTTGCCTGGGCCGGTATATACATTTTCAGGCCCATGATGAAAAGGTGAAAATGAACTTTTCTGTAATAGAGAATTATGTCGTTCATCTACGATTTTCTGTTTAGGACTTTTATCAATACAAGACTCGAAAGATGGTAAACTATCAATGCGGGGTTTGAAACTTTTTTTTTTTTCTCAATTCAGAACTTAAATGTTATAAAACTATCAAATTAAAGACCCGAAAGATGGATAAACTATCAATGTAGGAGTCTGAAAGATTTTTTTTTTCTCAATTCCGGACTTAAATGTTATAAAACTATTAAATTAAGTCTAGAATTAACAAAGCTCATAACACCATTAAATTTAGAGTTTAAAAAAATAAAAATAAAAGATTGGTGTTTACTCACATAAAATAATAAGTAAACATTTGCATAATATTAAAAAAAAAGAATGGACGATAGCAAGAAAACCGAGCAAGAGCTTCATACTTTCCTTAATTTTCTCCAACAATCTCGTATTTTCCATAATCTATATATATATAATTACTGGCTCATAACATTTAATAAAACCTATTAAATTATACCTACGTGACACTTTCCCGCCAAAAACCGTTACTTTTCAATTTATTTATTTATTTATTTTATTTTATTATAAAAACATATTTGATTTGTATTAATGTGTTGCTAAGTTAATATTGGTCAAAACCTCATTTACTGTGTAGCCGTTACATTTCTCTTTTTTCCTTATTATCTTTACTACCTTTGAATTTCGAAAATAAGTTTTTTTATTATCAAAAAATTGATTCACTCATAATATTTTATCTGTTTATTCTCACTAATTTATGATACTTTGTTTTTTTAGTAACTAAAGCTGTTTTGATTTCAGTAAAATTTTTCGACAATATAGTCCTAACTACATTTAGTAAAATTTACCAATTTTAAGTGGCAACTAGATATTCATACTTCTTTAGCAAGTAGCTGATTTTCGACAATATAGTCCTAACTACATTTAGTAAAATTTACCAATTTTAAGTGGCAACTAGATATTCATACTTCTTTAGCAAATAGCTATTGTAAAATCCACGACAAGTAGGTGCATTCGTTTGAAATTTCGAGTGACATTTAAAGGCTATTCGAGATTTGAAAATTTTAAATTAGAGGAATCTTATGAAATTTTAAGTTTGGATGTGAGATTTGTAATGAGTTTTAGTATGTGTTTATTTCTTTAGAAATTCCAACAAATATTAGAAAGTTTTAACAAATCTTAATCTCAAATAACTAAATATATCGAGATGAATACCAAATGAATATCTCAAGACTTTTGTAAGTCTTGAGAACTCTAAATTAAATTATACTATAATTTTCAAAGTCTTAAAATTTTTCAAAATTTTTTAAAAATCTCAATTAAATACACACTTAAATTTAAAATAGCTATTTTGTAAAATCCAAAATAATTAATTAAATTTAAATATTTTCCATATTGTATACAACACCACAAGTAATTAAATTTAAATATTTCCATTGTATATACAAATCACAAACTCATTTGCATCTCACTGTACAATTCATTCATGTTGTAATAAAATCGTACCATTAAATGACAAAAAGCAACTTCCGGAGAAAAATCGGCCACCGCCTCATAACATAATCCCCCGAAATTTATATATATACTAGCTAATAGCATTTAATAAAACCTATTTAATTTTACCGATGTGGCAATTTAACCCGTTTCCCTCAAAAAATTGTTACTTTTGATGTATTTAATCTTTTATTTAATTATTAAATAATCAACACTAATCACTTCAAAATACAAAAATCATTTTAAACTTTTGATTATTGACAGTTGACCATATAATGTGTTTACCGTATAATGTGATTAGATGTTATAATTGTGGTTAAATTTAAATTATTATTATTTTTAAAAGAAAAAACATATTTGAAATTCTTAAATAAATAATAAATAATTCACAAAAAAAGACGTACCAAAATATATATTACATCCAATCAGATAAACACAATTATTAAAAAAAATAGGTATTCCAACTCCTTTAATTGTAAATTTGGCCAGCAAAAATGTAAAAGAAAAATAATTAATCATTATATGCATACAAATAACTCACAATATTTTATTTACATTTGTGCAAATACACAGAT
>CACSLK010003174.1:8062431-8074982 GCA_902706635.1 Striga hermonthica
TTAATCATCATTAGAAGTTGTAATATAGAGATAAAAGGAAGACTAAAAGCGTATACCTCATAATATGAACTACATATTGACAAATAAAATTATTCAATCCAAAACAATTTACTTTAAAGAGTTTTGGAAGTAATTTTTTTTATTGGATTTGATTTATTGGGGGAAACTGAGTTAAAATTGAATAAAAAAATATGATTGAGCAAATTTAGATTTAATTTCGAGTTTGTAATAAATGAGTTAAATATAAGATTAAAATAACGTATAATAATGGTTAACGATTGATGATTATGTGACTTATATGAAATGCTCACTAAGAATCCCCAAACGAAAGTAAGAAAAGGGCTCCCGTGCAGATTTATATGAAATGCTCAGTGACAATTCTCAAATGAAGAGTAAGAAGGAGGTATGTGAACGAAACTGTACCATCTTCTCATTCTTTTAATGATACCGTTCTTTCTAAGTTAGCCTCATTGGTGAAGGAGCTCAAATATTTTCAATTAATGGATTCAAAGTCGACACAAGTAGCCATGACGGAGATGTGTGGGAGTTGAGGTGGCATGGGGCATGCCGCTCCGGAATGTCCCTAGTTTGTTGAGCCCACATTCAATCTAAACTTTGAAGGGGTGTGCTGTGATGTGAATGCGTTGCAAGGGTATCCACTCTAGAGTCAAAATAATCTGTATTTGAACACTTACAATCTCGGGAGATGGAATCACCCACACTTTTCATGGAGCAAGCCAAAGGGAACGTACGAACCACCACTTCAACCACCTAGAGAGGACTTCCAACCTCAAAACCAGGGGAATTTCCAACCTTGCCCCGAGTTCCAATGATATCAACTAGAGAAGGAGCTCAATTCTTCGCGGGGAGGGTTTGTTCCAAGAAACCCCCTTCCACCTCCACAAGAACCGGTTAAGGAGCCCTAGCAAGACTAGACGGATGTGCACTTACACAACATGGGGAAAGTATCTGCAACGTCTTGCACTACCGTGTCTACTTTGCATGGTGTTGTCAAAGGAGTGTCATCCATTCAAGTTTCCATCATACATCTTGAAGATCAAATGGGGAAACTAGGGATGTCCATAAGTGAAATTCAAAGAATCAACAAAAAAGATCGACTGTTTAGCCAAGTGTAATAAGCTCAAGTAATCACGATGTAAAAGAGTGGGAAGATGGTGGATAATCGTGTAGAGATTCCCAAGGAGAGGGTAGTTGAGGAAGTTGACAATGAGGAGGATAAGGATGAATCAAACAAAGTGGTAGAGGCAACGAAAGGTAAGAAAGTGATGGCCGAGAAGCAGAATAAATCGACGAACATAAAGCTCTATACAGTTCAACTACACTATATCAGCCACCGATCCTTTGTCCAGCCAGTTTGGCGGACATAAAGAAGAATCACCAATTCAAATATCATTTCTATATGCTTTCAAAAGTAAACATGAACTTACCTCTTTTTGATGTTATTTAGAATGTTCCGGCATATGTTCCATTTTTCAAGGAGTTGGCGTCTACGAAGAAGAGGTCTGGAGACAATAAAAAGGTTTTCATATCAGAGGTCGCATGGACGACAATCCCTTAAAAAGAGTGCGACCTCAATGGCTTTGTTAGGAAGATTAGAATGGGGAATGGGAAAGAGACAAGCAACATGCTCGATTTGCGCGCCAGTATAAATCTTATGTCGTACTCAATTTTTATTCAACTCGGGTTGGGTGAATTGAAAATGAAATATATGCCTCCACTTGGCGCATTGATCATTGCGCTATCCGAAAGAAATCATTGAAGATATTTTAATTCTAGTAAGAAGCCTCATAGTCCCGATGGCTTTTGTAGTTCTTTATGTTAGAGAGGTTTCAAACACTGGGAATGATCATATAAGCCTCCTTGTCGATCCATTCATGGCGACAACAAACACTCAGGGATGGTTGTGTGACTCTGTCAGCCTTAGAAGATACGATCAACTTCTCCATGAACGATGCTATGAATTAGAATTTCACTTTTAACCAATGTTCATATGTTAATATTTTTTATTAATTTCACAACCTTTTTCATGCTGATATTTCTAGTGATTGAAATGCGTCCCTTGATGAAGAGAAGGATCTCAACCCCGAAGAGCAGGGAATTGTGGATCTATTCAAACTTTCAAAAGAACCCGAGCCTCGAGATATGACCACCCAGTTAAAGGCTCTTCCTTCACATCTCAAGTATGCTTTTCTTGAATGAGGAGATAAGTAGCCTACTATAATTTATTCGGGACTTTCTCAAGAAAGAGAAGGTTTTCTAGTGGATGTGCTCAAGAAAAACAAAGAGGCTCTTGGGTGGAATTTGAGTGATGTTAAGGGGATAAGTTTGGCTACGTGCATGTATTGCATCATCCTTGAAGACGGTGTGAAATCCATCTGATAAGGCCAGAGACGACTTAATCATACATTTATTAAAGGAGAAATTCTCAATTTTATGAAGGAATTAATCATCTATGTCGTGGCGGTTAGCGAGTGAGTGAGTCCCATGCACGTGGTCTCTAAGAAGAGTGGGATCATGGTAGCCGAGAACAACAAGGGTGACTAGTACTCATGAGGGTCACCACGGGTTGGGCAATGTGTATTGACTTTTGAAAGCTCAACCCCACAACCAATAAGGATCACTTTCGTTTGTCATTCATTGATAAACCTCTTGACAAGCTAGCCGAAAATTCATTCTATTACATTCTTGACGGACTATTGGGATACTACCAAAATTTCCATTGCCTCGAAGGAACAGTTGAATACCACCTTTACGTGTTCTTTTCAAATATTTTCTTTTTCAAAGAATGTCATTTGAGATTTTCAATGCACCCGCGACCTTCCAAAAGTTCAAGTTTTCTATTTTCTCCAACATGATTGGTGAGTTCATTTAAATTTTTATGGGCGATTTTTTGGTGTCTGGTAACTGCTTCATTTATTATCTTGACAAACTTGCTTAGGTACTCGCTAGATGTATTGAAAATAAGTTGGTTGTTAGTTGGAAAAAATACACTTCATGGTAGCTAGTGGAATTGTTTTGGGGAATATAATATCTTCTATAGGGATTGAGGCAGATAAAGCAAATATTGATGTTACTGAGAGCCTTTCACCTCTAAATAATGTCAATCGGGTACATGGCTTTTTGTGGGCATGTCGGTTTCTACAGGAGATGTATAAAGATTTTTCTAAATTTCCCAACCTCTTTGTGCGTTGCTGGCATTGGATGTCCCTTTCAACTTTAATAAAGAGTACTTGAATGCCTTTAATGAATTGAAACTTCGACTGTAACTGCCCCGATTGTAATGCCACAGGATTGGTCCTTACTGTTCAAATCATGTGTGACGCTTCGAATTATGCGGTGGGGGCCGTCCTTGGCCAAAAAGTTGATAAAAAAGTTCCTAGATTCATGGAGATATAGAACAGCAAAAACATCACGTAATCTCATATTCTAGCATGATTTGAATGATGCTCAAGTAAATTACAATACTATCGAGAAAGATTTGTTAGAGATAATATTTGCTTTATAGAAATTCTAAATTTACATTGTTTCATACAAGGACATTGCTTATATTGACCATGTCGCCATGAGACACTTACTTGCTAAAGTTTAATCTAAATCATGTTTAATCCGGCGGGTGTTTCTACTGCATGATTTTGACATATAAATCATGGATAGGAAAGCGTGTGAGAATGTAATTGTCGATCACCTATCTGGCCTTACATTATCGTTAGATCTTGTGATAAGCATGAAGTTAATGATTCATTACCATATGAGTATGTATGTGTTGTTAATTGTGTGTCTTGGTTCATCGAAATTGCCAACTACTTAGCAAGTGGCATTGTGAATGATGACATGTCCTTTCAAGAACGAAAAATTTATTTTAAAGTATAGGTATTATTTTTGGAAAGATCACTATCTCTTTCATTTTAGCAAAGACGAGGTTATTCGACAATGTGTTCGTGACAATGAACATCAAGTTATACTTGATGCAAACCACTTAGCGAAATGTAGAGGCCATTTCAGGGAAAGGAAAACAACATTCAAGATGTTGCAAAGTGGATTTTATTGGTCAAATCTCTAAAAATGCTCATTAGTTCTCTATAGTGCAATAGGTTCCAACAGAAGAGAAATATTAGAAGGAGAAACAATATGCCTTTGACAACTTTCTTGTCGGTCGAGATCTTCGATGTTTGGGGGCTTGGATTCATGAGACCTTTCCCAATTTCCCAATGTTTCGGAGTATATATTGGCAGAAGTCGAATACGTTTCAATATGGGTGGAGACTATCCTAACTCGAATTGTGGAGGCCATTTCGGGGAAAGGAAAACAACATTCAAGATTTTGCAAAGTGGATTTTATTGTTAAAAATATATTAAAAATTGCTCATCAGTTCTCTACAACGTGCAATAGGTGCCAACAAAAGAGAAAAATTAGAAGGAGAAACAATATGCCTTTGACAACTTTCTTGCCAGTCGAGATCTTCGATGTTTGGGTGCTTGGCCTCATGGGACCTTTCCCGGTTTTCCAATGTTTTGAGTAGATCTTGGCAAGAGTCGAATACATTTCAATATGGGTTGAGGCTATCCTAACCCAACAGTGTAACACAACAGTTGTGGAGAAATTCGTCTAAGAGCACATATTGAATCACTTTAGCTTTCCAAGAGCCATTGTAAACGATAGATGTTTGTATATTTTCAACAGAGTCCTCATGAAGCTCTTGCATAAGAATAGAATAGTTCACAAGGTTGCTACATCTTACGATCCTCAAACTTTTGGGAAAACAGAGATAAGCAACAAGCAAGTCAATGCGATTTGTGAGAAGACCGTGAGTGCATCTCAATGCGATTGGTCTCCAAAACATGGGTGCACTATTGGCCCATCGGATGGCATGTAAGGGGATTATTGGAATGAAGCCTTTTCGGTTAGTCAATGGAAAGGCTTTTTCTTTCTGTTAAGATGAATATCGAGCATATTGGGCAATTAAATTTCTTAATTTCAAGCTTGTTGTGGTCAGTGAAGAAAGGTGTTTGCAACTTGACGAATTACATGAGTTGATAATGAAACATATGAGAATGTGGAAATCTACAAGGACAAATTCAAGAGATGGCATGATGCAAATATCATTTGGAATTCACTCAAGCCCAGTATGAAGGCCCTATTATATAACTCGAGACATCGACATTTTCCCAGGAAATTGAATGTAAGGTGGAGTGGCCCGTTTGAGGTTGAAGAAGTGCTTCCTTACGGAGTGGTTAAGCTATCCAACTTGAAAGACAAAACTCTTTCAAAGTTAACACATACCAAATAAAACATTATTTAGAGGGGAAGAAAGAAGAAAGTCAGGGTGAAATGTACCCAACTCAAGGATGTACATTATCAATAGTCAACAATTTTGTAAATATCATGAAGTTAAATAGATCACTTCGTGGGGGATAACCGACGTTTTTGTTTTGCATTGTATTTTTTTTCTTATTGTTATAAAAAAAAAAGGAAAAAGTAGCTCGTGTTGACGCTCGATAGTGCCGACCTATTGGTGTCGAGATACAAAAGAGATGAAAAGAGGTGTATATTGTGAAAGAAATGACATGCTCACGTGCACTCTATGGTCGATGCTTGGTCGAATTGTTTTTTTTTTTGTCGATCTCTTATATTTTCTTGCACCACTGGTTCTGCATAAGCTTATTGATTAGGGTGAAGCTGAGCGTGGATGAAGTGATTCACATGCCGCATCAATGAAATATCGCCCGCGTAAACCTCGTCAACAAGGTTCTGAAAAATCTGATGATCTGTCGATCCACTCTGGTCACCTGTCCATACAAGTATAAGATCAAAAGTTCAAAAAATTATTGAAGAACATATCTATTATGAACTTGAAGTGTACTAAAAACTGAAACATAAACTAGAAAATGCTCACTGAAACCTGAACTTTAAATTATATATTTTAATATATTATATTTTGACATTATATGTATATGTATATGTGTGTGTGTGTGATCTACCTTTATAAGTAAAAAATAAGTTTAGATAAATTCTATAAATTTATCAGTCTCACAATTATACCTGACTCTAACACCTCTAGGGCGCTCAAAAAATGTCGATACTGTCGACAGTAATCGACTCTCCAAAAGTTTTGCCGCTTTTAGCTCATAGGCACAAGGAAGTCTATAAGTAGATCTCAATGCACAGCCTCAGAGCGAGTCAACCTCATCGTTCGATTGCCGCATCTGCTGAAGCTCCTTATTCAATAAATTCAGACAGTGATGCGAGACACACAGTGTTAAGTATGCGAATGGGAATCCCGTATACATCAAAACCTTCTTACGTCTTGAATACTCTAATGTGTGCCTGGTAATACATTACCTAACATTAGACCCAATGAAATTCATAATTAATGCAATAATAAAACAATAAATATGTGTACCTTAAGAAATGTACCTGACTTGAGTCAGTTGAGAATCAATCACCTTATCAACATTCTCCCACACTGTATCGAGTGAATCGGTCGACGTGTTAAGCCACTGCTTTAACACAACGTGGACACTCTCCACCTGACACGAGATTGTGTTACCAAAATGTGTTACCATGTTCGTCCATACCTTGACAACTTTTTCTTATGGACTAACCATGTGTGCACCACATATTGTAACACTTTCTGAAACCTCGCGTACCGACCATACATTTCATCTATGCAGTGTGGTATTGAAGCTCCGTTCCTGTTTCGACAACCCTTTCCACCTGTCATGCGCGAACTTCTGAGCGATTTCACTATTTTTTTCCAAGGAGTCGATAGACTTTGTCTTCCACATGATCCTTGTTGATGTGCCACATGCAAAGTAAGTTGGCAAATTCTGGAAAAAAATCCTCAGAATATGAGTCATTATACCCAACTTGTTGTCAGTGACAATGGTTGTAGGATGTACATCATACCCTATCAGATGTCTCAACATCTGTAGAACCCATTCATAGTTGTAATCGATGTCGTCCTTGATAATTTCATATGAAATTAAGAAGTTCTTTTCGCACGGCGTCATCCCAACAATTTCCACCAACGACATCTGGTACATGTGCAAATGAGAGCAACAAGAGGAAACATATAATAAAAAAACTTACTCAAACATACTAATTAAAGATTCATACTAATTTTTTATTTATAAAGTAACATACATGTTGGTTTTGCACGTCGAATCTATACTGATGTACTATTAATATGTCCGGAATAGGTTGACTGCTTGAGGATGCATCATGAACAGATGAGTCAACGCCTATGTCTCCCCATCAACATTTGTATAAACAATACAATTGCTCGCCAAAACCAAATACAGAATCTGGGTAGTCATATCTCTACCCTCGAACGATCTCTCCGCAATCGATCTTTATAGTTATACACATGTCGCTGAGTAGCGTTGTCTTCTAGATTTTTTTCCTGGATCGCAGGCAAAATCATTGTCGGTTATGCTTGAGCAGCAGTCATATCATGGACAATACCTTCAGATGAAGCGTTAAGTCCGCTCATCTGTTGATAACCCTCAAGATATACAATCAATGCATGATTATGCATTCCCCTATCACCATTAGTACTTACACGGATCCTCCATGATGTAGATCGTGCCACTTATTGGACTGCTATCCGAAAATGACAATTGCATGCTTTAGTCTTTGAACGTCTGACAGTGGCTCGATCTAAATCTCCTAAACTGCCTATGTAACATTCACCTCACGAGCACCTCAACACCTTCATCCTTCCATATTTTTTGTGTGAAGAAATAACCAATTCAAAACCATAAATAATTGCCATTTCTTTTGCCCATGTAATAACTTCTGCATGACTACTGAATACTTCCGCCGTAATGAAAACTGAATTGTAATCAATATCGTCCCCTCCAAAATCTTTGAACGGCACCTGCAAAATATTATGATGTTAATAGTTTTATAGGATAATCAATTCTATTTTATAACATAAATATTTCTAAGTTCTAACATAATAATAATAAATTCTAGTTTACAAGATAATCAATTCTAATTTATAATATAATAATTTGTAAGTTCTAACAAAATAATAATAGTATATAAGACAACCAATTCTAATTTATAACATAAAAATTCTAAGTTCTAGAATAATAATAATAAATTCTAATTTATAAGATAATCAATTCTAATTTATAATATAATAATTTCTAAGTTCTAACATAGTAATAATAAATTCTAATTTATAGTATAATCAATTCTAATATATAACATAAAAATTTCTACCAATATAATTTCTTTAATAAATTAAAATTAACTACAAAAATTGTCGGCTGGCGAAAGCCGTGCGCGGTTGCGGTCGGCCGACGAGGCCGGCCAGCATGGTCATGGTTGGCTGCATATTGCTGCGGCCAATGGTCATGGCCGGCTTAGCTTGCCGGCCAACGCTGTGAGGGGGTCAATTTTGCCAGTCGGCCGAAAAAATCGTACCTCGTCGTCGGACATATTTCTCTGAAAATTACATATTCAGAGAATTAATAATTTTTCAATTTTTAAAAAATGTCAGGAGCAAAACGGTGCAACGTAGTAATAGAGGCTGGTGTTTTATAACACCCTAATTTATTTGCTATAAATGTTTGCACTTTTTCTCTTCCTAACACAATAATCGTGGAATTCGATATCTTTGTTCAAAAGATAAAGCTGCTCAATTAAGTCGACACTAATGGCTTCCATCATTGCCAACTATAATTACTAATCCACATTCTTATCTTATATACCAATCCACCACCATCGTTCTTGATTCCCACGCATACATTTCGACCAATAACTATAATTACTAATGTTGTATGATTGCTCATTGATCTAATTGTTATATTTATCTTCCATGTCACAAAGTAGACTAACATTAGATAAATGACAGACATAAGATGATATTGTACATTACTAACATAAGAATATATATATATTTTTTTAACAAGTTATCTTATTATAAAATATATCAACTCTATGTACAATTACCGAATGTGTCGAGCCTAAGTGACAAGATTTCACGCTTCGATATGACAAAATATCATGCTTGCGGGAATGAGACTTTGATATAAATCAACTTTTTTTGTACAAAACAAATTACTATTGGATTTTATTTAATGTCTATATTATTCACATTAAATCCACGATTGATCTCTTTCTTATTTCCTTCTACAATTAGTTACATGAACTATTTCACGTTTATTTTTCTTACATTACTATATATTACATTTATTTTTCTTATTTAATTGATACATCAATTATTATTCTGAATGTTTTTTCTTCTTATTTTTAAAGTTTTATAACTGTTTTCGTTTGTATTTTATTTTTCATTTATGATATATCAAATTAATTTATCCTTAAATAATCTTTGATTTGATATCCATATCATATATATAATTACATTGATATATGTATATATATATTTATAAATAAAATTTAATTTTTTTCATCAAACAAAATTAAAAAATATCAAGTAAAATTATAAATTATGTTATAAAGTAATAGGAATTTATGTGTATTAACAAATAACATACCATAGAATAGTTATTTTATTTGGAAAAAAAAAATATGTAAACTAACCACGAGATCCAACTTCCTGAAGATGGTAGCACTATGTAGCTGATTTAACAAGTTGTCCAAACGAGGAATAGGAAACCGGTAGCGGACAATGATCTTGTTGATAGCCCGAATATCCATACACATGCGCCAAGATTTGTCCATTTTCAGGATAAGTAAAGCCAAAACAATGCACGGACTCAAGTTGTGACACACCATGCCACGCTGTAAATGTTCCTCCTCGTATCAACATAACTCATCATGCTCCGACGGACTCATCTGATAATGTGGTCGGTTTGGAATAGAGCCATTGGGCACTAACTCAATGTGATGTTGTCTGTCACGAACTTGAGGTAAACTCGGGTGAAGATCCCTGAAAAAACATTCGCAAACTCCTCAAGCAACGCCTGTATAGCCGCCAGGGAAGATTGGTCAGACGTTGAGTCGGACCCCAACAACAATAAGACAAAAGGAGTCTTGCGCATCTCGTCAACAAAAGCTGCAGGAAAAGGAACAAGATCGGACATGGTGCAAGTGTAGACAAAGATCGATGTGGAGCCGGATGTAGAATAATCTTAACACCCTTGAACAAGAAGTTGTAGGTGTTAAGGCGACCATCATGTGCAGCTGAACGATCGAACATCCCCAGAAAACCCATAAAAAAGGTGACAGGCATCCATAGGTACGACATCACACCAAGTGTCCCTATACGTGGCCCCAATAGAGAAAGAAACCAAAACGCAGTGGTCGACAGTGATGGCATTGCCATGCAAGATCCAAGCGAGAGTGTAAGGCTGAGAATGCAGCTCGCTGGCAAGATGAAACTTCTCTGCAGCCTCTTAGGCAACCACATTCTCGCACGACCAAAAATCAATAATAAAACGACACACCCGACTACTAACTAGGCAAGTGGACTCGAAATGTATTGCCTCTGCACTGATGCCTCGGAAGAGACTTAGGGAGCGAAACAAGAACGACGAAGGATGAGTGTTGGGCCGACATCACTGCTAAGGTGCTCATCTATAATTGGGACCTCATCGTAAAAGATCGGGGAACCTTCGTATGCCATGCCATCATATGCCACGCCGCTATCTCTCGTGAATAGAGCGCGGCAACATCCTGGCCGAGGACATGTCGTCTACCAATGTCCGAGCTTCCCGTGCATAAAGCACCGCAACCTGTCTGCTACCTAAAACCCTGTCGAAGGACCCGACGTTGCAGCTGATGCGCCCAACTCTGGTGTTGTCTTGCGGCCACTCCCAGACCCACGCTCGCGGCCTGTATGCTCGCACCCAACATCGTTGTGCTATCGGGTACCAAACCCAACCCCTAAGCTGAAGTCTGCCCTTGTCGTGCAGCCGAGAGAAAGGACGGCCCCGCACAGCGTCCGAAATTGAAACGGGCGTGAAAACATTCAACATGTTCTGGATCAGGACTCCCAAGCCACGAAAATAGCGAGAGACGATCTGGTCGATCATCTCGCGTACCTCAACCCTTGTAAGAAGCCGATAAAATTCCTCGATGTACTCATTCACCGATCGTGGACCTTGCCTTAAATTTTGTAATTGTTGATTAACGGTTTGAACGTAATTAAAGGGAAGGACCTCACGCTCGAGGTGCTTCAAAACTTTTGCCCAGGCTTTGACCTTTGGTTTGCCGAGCCTACGTCGCGCCTCCTTCAGCTGTAGACACCAAGCGCCGGCATGACCACGCAAGCTAGTCGCGACCAACGCGACACGTCGGTCACCCGACACCTCCTTGAAGTCGAGTGTGGGCTCGACTGTGGCCATCCAATCCAAAATATCCGATGCATCTAAGTCGTTGGTAAATTCTAGAATACCAACGCGAAAAGAGGATCCCCACTACCGCTCCTTGGGTGGAAAATTGTCCTCTCGAGCTGGATGTCCAAAAGGGTTAACCTCAGAAAGGGTGTCATCATCGTCACCGTCTCCGTCCCACTGATGAGGCGACCGGCCGCGACCTCCGTGCCACCCCCCTTATCTCCTGCCACGGGCACGATTTGTCCGATCGTCTGGGAATTAAAGCAGCATGACCAGGCAGTTTGTCCTCGAATCTCTCGGCTAGCTCTGTGATTGCAATCCATGAGATCGAATTGGATATGAGATCGAATCCATGACCAGGCAGTTTGGCTCATTGACTGAATGTTGGCATCGACAATGTCAGTCCTCTTTGGCTGCATCTTGAAACGTACTGGACTTCGGATATCAACTGATGTAGTGAGCGTATGCGAATAAGAATAAAGGTTATAAATCTCAAGATTTATGTGTTTTTATTCTTCAAAAGTCGCTAGAAGATAATGAAAGAGGGAGAATAAATAAAGTTCTCATCTCCCTAATTATCAATCTTGCCTAATAAGAAAGATAAAAATAAATATTCACCTATCATATTAAATAAAAAGTAAAAGTAATAAGAATAAAAGACAATGAAACAAATAATTATATAATTAAATGCAGGACCAGATCATGTTTCTCCAAGAAGGCAAACGCAATCTCGTCTCCATCACATTCTCTATTATTCCATACACGTCCACAACATTTCATCTTCTCCACAGTGTTAACTTAAACATCGAAGACTCTTCACTTTAAAATTCCTCCGATGTGAGAGTTTTTGCAGGTCGCAAAGCGTTGAGCTCGATACATGTCGTTTCGCTACCAGTCGGAGGTCTATTATTTACTAACGCGTCAAAAATCATCTTTCTTCCAATCTTCCAATTTTAGTTATTTTCAACAGATCAGGAAATTAGCACCCGAGTAATGGTAAAAATATAATTAAGTTATGAGAGGTTTTAGGATAATTGAATATTCTCTTTTCTTTCAAATAATGCACCCAAAATCACTTATTTCAACAAATATAATAAGTTAGGAATAATAACTGTAGATTTCCAATAATGATAAAATCAAATTCTTACATAGAGTATTGTTGAAGTGATTAGTGTCTATAATCTTGAGGCCCGAAGCTAATTGAGGTATAAAAAAAAAAAA
>CACSLK010003174.1:8134204-8151083 GCA_902706635.1 Striga hermonthica
AAAAAAAAAAAAAAAAAAAAAAAAAAACAAAAAAAAAGTTATTACTATCAAACAAATCCTACTAAGCTCTCAATGTAGTGAAACTCAATAAAATAAAATTAAATAAATAAATAAAAACTTAACCTTCCTCGTGAACAAGAGAGAACACGTTACAATCATAAATAATTTCTGAGTATGACATTCCAGCAATATATGGTGGCACAAAAGGTCCGTACAATTGTAAAGCATATAACCAGCAAACCAAACTGGGGAGCATTTGAGTGCATTTGTCAAGCTCTCCACTCTATGATATGTGGCAAAACTTTTGACGCAGCCTGCAACTGCAAACCTTCGAAAACGATGACCGCTAAGCATACAAAAGCTCTTCTTCCTCTGTTTTCACCCTATAATAGGGAGAAGGCAACACTCTCTTAGCATCAGCAAAAACATCCGGGAAACTTATCGGGGCTTGAGTAATAGGTGCGTCCAAGACTGAATCTGGTATAGCCACAAGGGTCTCCTCAAAAAAGGCTTTTATCGTCTGCGAATCCAGAAAAGTACATTCGGATATTTGCATGAGTATTTTATCAAATGGCATAGCTTCCAAAAACTTGAAGAAAGAAAAATAACTTTGCAAATATTCGAAGTAGATTATGCATCACTTGGAAAAACCGAGATGAGCCAAATATCAACCCCGTCCAAGGAAAAAAAGACGTAAGATGGCATATTAAAATAGTAAATAAATAAAAACAAACCAACAAATATTATTTGAGTCCTGAATATACCTTGCAGCTCATGAAGGCGGCATCAGCTTTGCGCTTCCACAGGCCATTTCCCGGCTCCCCATGGAAAAACCCAAGCAAAGGCTGCATGTATGAACGGACAATCAGAAATAACATTACATGTACGAAAAATACAAAAATAGTAAGCATAAGTAAAAGCACAAAAAATAAAAAATATGTTACCATTAGCAGCAACATACGATCAAAGGCTAGCGGCTTACTTTAATGCTCAAAACAGCTCAATAAATGAAGGTAGACTTTTAATCTAAGATAAAATGTAAAAAGATAGTGTCCATACTTTTATAACTTCACGGACATTCGGTTTAGGTCCATATAGTCCCAAGACTGAATCACCATACACCTGGTACTTTTCAAGAACCTAAGCAGAAAAATTACTTGCAGCTAATCATAGTTTTGCACAAGAAACACAAACATTTCATTGATAATCAAAGAAATACAACACAAGGCTAGCTGACCAACCTGTCGCCGAGTTAGACTGCTTAGAGGGGCACCGTAAACAACACTATCAACATGCCCCAAAAGATTCCACGGACTGGAAAAAAATTACCATGGCTTTTAGTGTCAAAGGTAATGAAAAGAAAACATAAATTTAAAGGTAATCTTACCCTTGTGTGAGAAAAAGAGAAAAAAATAATATATAACAGTGCTTTCATTCATTGTCGATATAAAAGATCAGAAGAACAAAAACAGTATCTAAGGCTTTGCTTGTTTAGGGAAAAAAAAAAAAAACAAACAAACAAAAAAACTCAACTCTAAAAAAATCTATCTCAATTCAAAATCTAACTCAAATCCACTCTCCTCGATGTTATCAATATAGTTAAATAATATCATTCAGTCATTCTTACACATCACATCAACTTTAATTCACTATTCATCAACTCGCATAATTGTAACTACCTATCATTTCCGATCATTTATCTCCTACTTTTACATCAAATCAATTTTAATAATTTTTTTTAAATATTATTTAATACATTTTTAAAATCCCACTAACAACCAAACAATACTATCTTTTTCAAATAAACTCCAGTTAAAAAAAAAAAAAAAAAAAACAGTTTTTTCTAATTTTTTTATAAACAAGCACGGCCTAAGCAGTGCTGGCAGATAACAGGAAAACAGTATGACTATAACCCTCAGCTACTCTAATTGAAGAAGAAAAAACAATACGAAAATGTAGACTAAAGAAAACCAATAACTTGCCAGTGTCTCTTTAAATTAATAGAGTGCAGGCGGAATAAAGAAGACTAATCAGATACCGGATCATAGCTAGGAACTCATGGAGTTTGCTCTTAAGTTTACAATTTAAAGATTATCAGCAACCATCACCCAGTAACGGTTATGCATACCTTCAGCAATCAACATAACCCATACAAAAAATAAAGGTGTAACCTAGAAAGGCATGTATAGAATACTCAGAAATAAAAATGTGAATATTGCATATTAAAGTATACTTCATACTTATTGTAAGCTGCACGCCCAACCATAACTCCATGAGCTCCTTCCTGTAGTGCTGCATTCACCTGAAAGTTAAAATAATTAAATATGGGTACAATGACCAGGACACGTATGAATAAGCATGATACAAGCACAAAGAGATCCAAAAGTATGACCAGATGTATCAGTAATATTTTCATGTCAATCTCTGATATACAGTTTGTTTAGATAAATCACTTTAATAATACATTCGCTTATGCGTAACATCATTACCATCAATTGATAGCAATAGAGTACCACGGTGGGTGGGGAGGAGGCAATTAAGCAGAAAATATTCACCACCAACATATTAATAGGATGGTAATATAGAGATTCTCAAGAACTATGATCCAGAAAAGCACATATTTCTTTCCACTGAAAGAAAATCTGAAAGCAACTTTTTAGTAAACTCTTGAGCAACCCAGTCATCAACAGTGAATAAAAATTGAAATGACAGCACCAATATATATATTCCCCCCATGGGAACTTTTTTTTTATAAAAAGAAAAAAAGGCAGCGGAAAACTTAAAATATATCGTGGATGAAAAAAAGACCAAGAATATCCAAAAGGTGCCAACCCCACTTAATTTGAATAGTAACACCTTTGTTCACGTTCAACACTTCTAAGCTTAAAAAAATTTCAGAATGTTACACGTCTAATGATGGGAAATAGCTTTAAGAGTCACCTCATCGACGGTGTTAATGCCTCCATTAATGGTGAACTGTAGATCAGGAAAATCACGCACAAGAGCATAGTAGAATTCATATCTGCAAATCACACACAGCTAACTACGCTGAGTTACGAAACTAACAAACCTAACGATTAAAGATAGAAATGAAATGAGAATTTCGGTTCACCTATATATTAATAAACATTCTAATATGCTAAATGCTTACTTTAAGGGTGGAATAGATCTATTTTCTTTGGGGCTTATTCCATTAAGTAATGCCTTCCTGGAGTGTATGATGAAATGCTTTGTTGGTGATTGAGATGAGACCTTATATATAAAATCACCTGCACAGAAATGGAAATGACCAATTACAATTGGGAACAAAATTCACCAGCACATCCATATATAGTTCAAATAGAAACTATTATAATTGATTTAAGCAATCTAATGTATGTACACAGAGCAAAAAAATTGTTTTGACCTTCAAAGAAGATAATTGTTCAAGCATAACAATCTATGCAAAGAAGTGAAACAACCCTAGGAAGCAACTCCATGTAATCAGATACAATAAAGACAAGGCCAAGAATTCAAAATATCTAACATAGTAACATGAGAATCTAAAGCAGCATATCGAAAAAGCATCTAGATATAGAAGTGAAAATAGGCAAGTCGTGAAATAGCAGAAATGCTGTTCCTCAAGCTTTTTAAAAAAAAAAAAAAAATAAGAATCCAGTTATATGAATATAGACAACGTTTAGGAACAAAAATATTTCTGGGGCCATATAAGATGCTTAACATAAGAACTTATTCAGATGAATGATAAGAGGTGGAAGCAGGCTACATCTGGAAATGTGAAATACCACCTACGTAAAGAAGAGCATTACTCATCTTGCATTTCTCAGCAAAAGTATAAGCAGAAAAAGTATATTTTACTAAACTCCGATATAAAAGCAGTGGAAGAACTTACACAGCTCATTATATGAATCACGGTCATCAACACCGATTCGGCATTTGACACTAACAGGAACATTTGTATTAGCTGAAATTACTGACATAGCATCGGCAACAAACTTCCCTTGTAAAATATGAAGCAGCTAAATTAGAACTCATCGTGCACTAAATGTCATCCAATGTAAGTCAAGGACTATTTGACAAACCTTTGGATCAAGCATTAGGCGCACGCCAAAACAACCTTTTCCAGCAACCTTGGGGCTTGGACAGCCACAGCTGTTCCATAGAGGTCTAAGTTTAGCAACATAAAAAAGTAAAACATCGATAAATAAATCGTGATACCGTAATGAGAGCACAAACTTGAAATTGATCTCATCATAGCCATAAGAATTTGTGAGTTGAGTTGCTTTAGCAATGTTATTCAAGTCACTTCCCCCAATTTGAAGCACTATCGGATGCTGTTCCGGACCAAATGCCAAAAATCGATCCTGATGATACCAGAGAACAAATAAATGAAATCAGGTGTCTTTGTTAATGAAATGCCATCACATGATTGAAGATCGAGATAGATACAACACTTTTTCTCATGTAAATAATAGAGAAAGTATTGCCAATGCATCCTTGTGGAAAATGCGGCTACCCATCAAACCCATGACTTATACCAAGCAACAAACTACCACGTCGTACCCAAATCACCGTCTTGAAAGCCTAAGGAGAATGTGGGTCATTAAAGTAGGATACTAAATGACTAAACAACATTATGACTATATCACATGGCTATAACTAAAGACTAGAGAGTTACTATGACAATAGATGTCTGTGCTACTGTATAGTTTTTTCTTCTACATTAACATCCTGTCTCTTAGCAATGATGAAAAGCAATTTAACAGCAAACCCTTTCATTCATTTAAAAAAAAAACAAAAAAAAAACAAATACATATATCCTCCATACGCAGTTCTGTAAACCCACCAACAACAGCAATTTGGTGTGGTTTAACAATAAATGCGAGAACAACTTCCATCTCATGGTCTTGTTTAAGTACCATAGACCAAATTTCTTTTCTTTTTTATCACCCCAATAGTAGTACAATGTTACTCAGGATTTAACTCTACTTGTTCATCAGCAACTCTTTTAAGTTTCAGACTGTAATTGAATAGCTCTTTTTTCTGTCTCATTTCATATTTTATCTACTTTCTTGGACATGAGGTAGTAAGATGAGAGACCCTGTTACCAAAGAAAATAGGCAATTGAAAGAGGCAAAAAACCTATTAATTTTAAGAATAATTAGCTTTGCAAACTGTAAATACGGGGAACAAGCTTCAGATGCATTGCTAACTCCTCACATTTCTCTTACAACAGTGTATATATCCTCTGAAAACATGAGCAGGAAAAAAAAAAGTTTCTGGAAATCATACCAAATTTCCCTTCTGAAATACTATAGTTTCTGCAGCAATCATTTCTGTGTAAAGCCAAGAATGCTTTGATATGATGCGAGCTAAAGTCCTATAGTGGTTGTCCGTGTAGTCCATCATTGGCGCAACACTATATATCTAGCAGGTGTTAAAGATCTGACATAGCCAAACAACTACCATGTGGAAAAGAAGATTTGGAAGCAGAAAGAAGATCAACCTGAACCAAGGGGGAGGGTACCGGCTAGCAGCCATTATGTTCTGTTTATGGAACTGGCACTTGTGAGGGTACTGATGCAGTTTCCTTGTTTTGGAAAGATTTCCAAAAATTAGATTTGGAGACAATCTGCCATGGTTTTTCAGGATAAGAGAGTGAGTAGGAGTTAAAGAAGCAAGCAAAGTATGTCCAGCAGACTTCATCGTCTCTCACAATGAACCGGAGCCTGGTTTATTGTGTACCTATCCATTGGATAGAAAAATCACACTAGAGGACGACTGAGCAGAAAGAGACTTAAAAACAAGAAGAGAAAAGTAACTACACCCAACTATTCACTAGGCGACATCAACATGGAGAAGAAAAATACAAGAACATTATCAACAGAAAGCCAAAGAAATGTAGAATAGCAATTAGTACACTATTAAGAAGATATGATGACATACAGGGATACCAAATCTCAAGACACATTTCCATGCTCTTTTCTGAAAAGAAAAAGGAAATTTTTAAAAGAACAACAATGTAAAATATGATGCATGGCAAGCACTCGGGACACTTAGAAATATTAACATCACTACCACATAGATGCTTGGCCTTTCATATTATGTGACGCACAAAATAAGAAATACTCCATGTAGGTACTTAATCTACCCATCTCCGAGTCCCATTAATCCCCATTTCAGTGCCTTGTAAGAAAATATCAAGCACATCTTCACCAAACTCCGTTTACAACGAGCAGCCAATTAAATCCCCGCAACTAAGTTAGTCTAATTGATAAAATCTCAATCCATTGCCCACCACTCACATACAACATCAGAGGAAATACTGGGTGGGCTTCCTCTTAAATCACTTCCCACATGAATCAAGATTTGTGTTACATTTATAACTAAACTTACATAACATTTCTAGAATACTCAAACCCAACTTCTGCGTGTGTACGTGTGTTAATGGGTGGAATTGGGAAGCGGGGGGGTCGGCGTAAGGACGAGACCAATCGTGCAACATTATGCCCACTAAATCCCTCTAAAAACCCAAAATCTCCATTACAACTGAATCATCTTCCAACGTCAAAATACTTTCACGAAAACACATACCCACATTGAATCTCCTCCTGTCTGTCTAGTCTCACCATGAAGAATTTACTTTAACTTCCATTGACAAGAAAACGAAGCCAGATAAGTTTTAGCATTTGCCACACCACCTCAATGTCTTACGGATGGAACTAAGGGAAGAACAAACTAAATTAAGTAGGTATTTGAAGATGATGAAGAAATTATTAACTAAAGTCTATAGAGGTAAATAGAGGAATTACATGGAGAATGCGATGAAAAGGGAGCAGAATGGTCGCCCAACTTCAATATTCCGATGACATAGGAAGATGAAACTTCACCACAACCCCTGTATTTTAAAGCTTCACTGAAATATATATATATAAAATATTGAGAAAATTTCATTACAAAGACCTAATTTTTTTTATTTGTTTCATTTGTATCAATCTAAGGCTTGACTTTTTTTTTCAAGACTTACATTTTACATTATTTTTAATTTAAAATCTATTTTTTAGTTATTTTTTCATTATAAGACTACCTTTATCGGTGACCCAAGGAGTGGGTCACCAATTAAAAATAAAAAAAAATAAAAAATAAAAAAAAAAGCAGGAGCTAGACATGGCCAAGGGCCGCTCGGCCCGTCGACCCGGCCCGGTCAAACCCATTGACCACGGGTCCGGCTCCAGACCGGATTTCCGAAGGGTCGTATCAGGGTCATCAATTTCATGACCCGACCCGACGGGTCCGGTCCGGGCTAGGTCGATGACCCGCTTTTTATTTTATTTTATATTTTTTTATTGCTTTTCAAAAAATGACGGAATCGCCCCGGACACGGACCCGGCCCGACCCACCCCGAGTAGAGGGTCGTGCCATGTCTGGGTCATTGTTTTCGAGTCCAACGACCCAACGGGTCGGGACGGGCCGGGTCACGACTCGGCCCGAGTTTTGGCCATGTCTAGCAGGAGGTTGTGCAACCTAGGTCACAATGTGACCCAAGGTTGCAACCGGTTGTTGTCTAGAAGGGGACACTTGTCATTTTTTCATTGGTCAACTTTAATATTTTTTGCTGTAAATAAAATAAAAAATAAATACTAAAATTCGTATTTTTTTATTCTCTATAAATAGAGACCACACTTGATATATTTTGATATACAACTGTATTTTTTAGATACATTAAATAAAATAAATATTTAAGTTGAGTTGCGTTTAGGACTATCTTTGTTTGTGACCCACTAGTTGGGTCACGACAATAAAACCAAAAAAAAAAAAAGGAAAATATCATAACTTGCGCGATTGTGACCTCGGGTCGCGACTGGTGCTTGTGTAAAAATGGGACAATTGGACAAGTGTATTTTTTTCTAAAAAAATACTAAAATTCGTATTTTTTTTCATTATCTACAAATAGATACCACATTTGATATATTTTATAACACAATTGCAATTTTTAAAAAAATTAAAATAAAATATATATTTAGTCTGAGTTGGGCTGGGGATAAAGATAAATTTATTTGAAAGGTTGAGTTGTGTAGGTAGATGAGATAAAAATAATTTTTTTTTTTTGTACAAAGATAAAAATAATTTTTAATTATTAGGTTGGGTTGGGTTGGGTTGGGTTGGGTTGGGTTGAATCATTTCATGCTGCCCGTATGGGTACTACCCATATTGAGCAAGGTCCAATAAGAAAAACACATGTGGCAATTTTTAATCTACTTGAATGTTATGAACACACCATATTTTGCTATAGCCAAAATCAAAAGAAAATTCTATTTCTTAAGAAAAACTATTAAGGAAGATAATTAGAAAGAATTGAATCGAAAAATATGAGTGAACCACTAAGAGTTTCCGAACAAATAGGAACACTTACAGAAATAATAAAGAAAACTCAATTAGAAACATTAGAAAAATTAGAAGAAATAAAAGGATCAGTAAAAGAACTACAAGATTTAATACAAAAAGAAAAAACGTAGAAAAAGTTATTTAAACCAATTCAAATAGAACCACCAACAAGTTCTAATGGATGACATAGATAGATTAACCCAATTATTAGAAAAATGCAATATTGAAGAAACTAGAATGGCAAAAATAGATGATGAGGATAAACAAAGAATAATCTACGGAATAGATAGTGAAGATGAAGACGAACCAACATTTAATATGACTGATCAAAAACCTCATACAACACCACCATTATCACCAAAGAGACCTAGAACAAACAATAATGAAGCATTTAGTTAACAAAATAATTACGTAGAAAGCAGTTTTAGAGACTTTATATACAGAAATGATTATAGTTATCATCAAGAAAAAATTAAGAAAAATATACCACCAGCATATTTAGAAAAAGAAAGAAATCTATCTAATGGAATACTAAATATAGATTGTGCAACCAATGCAGAAGATTTAATAGTCACTTGGACTAATCAATTAAAATTACTAGTCCAAACTAATGATTCAATGATAAATGGAATGACATTAACAGATTTTTCCAATTATATAAGGTATAAAACATTAGGAGTATTATTTGATTATCTAGAAAATACTCAAATCCTACTTAATCTCGAAGCCAGTGGTTCATAAACAGGAGCAGAATATAAAATAATAGCTTTAAGGGAATTAGCAAAAAATCTATTAAGAGAATTTTTAGGAATTACAGGACAAGAGTCAAAAGAAACACAAAATGATAAGGTAGTTAGATTTTTAACTAACATGAAGTTATGTAATATATGTTATATCGAAAATTTCTTCTGTCAAGTAAGAGAAATTTTTTATAAAATTAAGGATCGATCAGGATTAATAGAAATTGTTGAAAGTAAACTTAAATATGAAATGAATAAATATATTCAGAAGAAGATTAATGAAACAAGAGAAGAAAAAACTTTAGGAATTTTAGAAAATATGCAAAAGAATATAGAGATGAACTTTGTATAAGGAAAATAGAACACCATAAAATGACTAAAGTCGATTCAAGATGTTGTAAACAATTAGAAAGTGTACCGCAAGAATTTGGTTGTTATAAACCATATAGAAAGAAAAAATATTATAAATACAATAAGTTTAACAAACGATATAGACCAAGAAGATATAAAACATTTAGAAAACCGTGGAAAGCAAAATATAAAGGAAAGTTTAGAAAACAAGAAAAATACTTAGGAAAACCCAAATATTGTCCTAAAGGAAAAAAGAATTGTAGATGTTGGAAATGTCAAGAAATAGGACACTACGCAAATGAATGTCCTAAAAACATTCCAGAAAAAGAAAGAAAATTAAAAATGATATTTTCTCTAGGTTATGAACCTATAGAAGAAGAATACGAAGAAGGTGAACTATTAGACTTCGATATATATGATTTAGAATCAGAAACAGATAGTGATTTGGAATCATCTGAATCAGAAGATGTGTAAAAATAGTTCATTTATAAAAGTTAAATTATTTAACAAATTTCTATTAGCATATATAGACACAGGTGCAACAATATGTCTAGCAAAAGAATCTATATTACCTAGTAAATATTGGAAGAAATTAGACAAACCAATTATAGTAAGAATTGCAAATAATAAGACAATAAGTATTGATTATAGAGCAACAGATTTAGTATTGTTAATAGAAGGAAAAAAATTTCCTTTACCAAGTCTTTATAAGCAAAATACAGGTTTACCATTTATAATAGGAAATAACTTTCTTAAGTTATATAGCCCATTTATTCAAAGACTAAATAGTATAAGTCTTAGATGTCCACAACTAGATACACAATCTAGTAAAATAATTACTACAAAAATATATAACACATCTTCTTTCATACGAGGGGAGATATTACGAAAAATTTCACTTCAAATTATAAAGTAATAAATATGACATTAGAAGAACATGTTAATCAGTTATTAGAAAACAAATGTAGTCAAAATCCATTAGATCCAAGTAAAAACACAAATAGCATGATAATAAAAATCGAACTAATAGATCCAAGCAAAGAAGTCAATGTGTCAAATAGAATACCATATACAGAAAGAGATGTTAAGGAATTTCAAGAAGAAACTACTAAGATGTTAGAAAATGGTATTATATAACCTAGTACAAGTCCACATAGTGCACCAACATTCAATGTAAAAAATCATAATGAATTAAAAAGAGGAAAACGTAGAATGGTTATAAACTACAAAGAAATGAATAGAGCCACTAAAGGAGATGCATATAAGTTACCAAGACAAGATTATTTTTTAGTCGAATTAAAAAGGCAAAATGATATAGTACCTTAGATGCTAAATCAGGATATTGACAATTAAGATTACATGAAGAAACTAAACCGTTAACAACATTTAGTTGTCCACCTCAAAACCACTATGAATACAATGTTATGACATTTGGACTTAAACAAGCACCTAGTATATATCAACGATTTATGGATAGTAATCTAAAAGGATTAGAATCAGTAAGTCTTGCTTATATAGATGATATAATTGTTTTTACACAAGGATCAAAGGAAAATCATTTAAAAGAACTTGCAAAGGTTTTAATACAATTAGGAAATAAAGGAGTTATTTTAAGTAAAGAAAAAGCAAAAATTTGCAAAACCGAAACAGAATTTTTAGGAATGAAAATAGTCGAAGGAGGCTATATAAAACCTCAAAAACATCTACTTGAAAAAATACATCAATTTCCAGATCAGCTTCAAAACAGAAATCAAATTCAAAAATTTCTTGGATGTTTTACATATATTGGAGAAAAAGGTTTTATAAAAAGTCTTGCAAAAGAAAGAGAGTTACTACAGAAAATGATTTCAGAAAAAGTACCATGGAAATGGACAGATGATGCAACTAGAGCAGTACAGTCCTTAAAAGGACTATGTACTCATTTACCACGACTTTATCTATAAAAGCTTTGTGATTTACTTATTTTAAACACTGATGCAAGTCAGGATACTTGGGGAGCAGTCCTTCAAGCAATTCCAGATGCATATGAAGAGTTCAATAAGTTTATCATGAACAATAAACCATCTGAAGTTAAATCCTTTCTACGAAGAATAACGAAAGATAGTTTGGATGAAAATAGTGAATCTAATGATTCTATGCAATTAGTATTGGATAAAACCAATAACAAGCAATTACTGTTATCCATAAAGGTCTCGGGAATGTTTAAGCCAGCAGAATGCAACTATACAACACATGAAAAAGAAACATTGGTTTTATAAATGCTTTGGAAAAATTTAAACTTGATTTACAACCAGTCAAATTTATTTTTCAAACAGACAGTTTGTATACAAAAGATTTTTACAAAATATCGAATAAAAGAATCTTACAACAAAGGCAGACTTTTAAGATGGAGCTTAAAAGCACAACAGTTTGATTATATATTTGTATATATTTCAGGAAAAGAAAACTACTTAGCAGATACATTAACACGAGAATGGAAGCAATCAGACCAGTCCTAGAAGACACTCTAAATATGCTAGAAAAACAAGTAGAAGAACTCTCTGAGCAGATAAAGAAAAAAGAAAAATAAATCAGCCAAATAAAAGCCATACTAGTTGCAGAAAAAGGCAAAGAAGAAAAGAAAAATGAAGAGGCTGAAACATCAAAAGAAAAAGAAATAAATGAGGAAGAAAAGCAAAAACCTCATTATGATGAGGAAGAAAGAACAAAAACCCATTATGTAATATTCACAGGTCCAAATCAAGGGATATTTTCTCAATGGAGTCAAGCAGCCATGTTTATAATAGGACATGATGTTATACATAAAATTTTTTCCAGCATGTTCGAAGCAAAAGAAGCACTAGCTCAGTTCAAGGCAAGCTATGCAGGAAAAACACAGTACCAGCCATAGCAGCACAGAAGCAAATGCCTATATTGGGCAAGATTCCAAGCAGCAGACCACTCACGATTGGAAGCATACAGTCTAAAAAACAGAAAGAAGATATGACCAAGCTCACAAAAAACATTTTTGACCATGAATTTAAATTTGTGGTTAATTACACAGATGAAGATAAGCAGACAAGCATTTATCCAGTTGATGGTTCATATCTTGGACCAAAAGCAATCGCTCTACCAGAAGCAAATCCAATGAAAGTGTACATGATGTTCCAATCAGGATTACTAAGTTGTATTTATTTCAAAGATGCAAATATGTTCTAGTACTTCCCAATCAACATAAAGAAAACAGTTTCCCAATACGGTAAGCACGTACTCGGGAAAAAAGAAGGATTCATGAAGATATTCGCCACCACACCAATTTTTGGAGAGGGGGAGAAGTCACAAGAAGTAATACAACCAGCAATCCAGTTTTGCCAAATTGGAATAAGCAATGGAAATTATACAAACATCGGACAAGCACAACATGCGGACGAATTAATTCAGTTCCTTAATATATATGTCATAATTTTAAACAAAGGCATTAAGATCAAGGGACGCATTAATTATGCAGCCAAGTCCATTATCATTTGGAGTATGCAAGCACGAGATCCAGCAGAGAAAGACATCAAGCTACTCAATAAATATCTGGATACACTAATAAAAATACAATTTGATATTCCAGAAATAATCAAGAAGGAAATCTGCATCAGGCTACAGAAGGAATTTACAGAAGATCACATTTGTGAATTATGCAACCCAGAATCACAAGGAGAGTTTGAACCCATCCAGGAATGATGTAAGCGCTTACGTCAGGAGGCAATAAGATAGTGGATGAAATAGTGGAGAATAATGGAGCAGATAGTGGACGAGATAGTAGACAAAATAGAGGATCCCACCTTCTTTTTTTGAGAATTGTCTTGTTGTAACAATAAAGATTCTATGCACTATGTAATGGGATGGTGAGTCACCACCCACACCCACTAAGAACCCATAATGTGAAGAAGTCGGCCATGAAAAGTCAGATGTAACAAGGCAGAGTTGAGTCTCTCGCCTATAAATAAGTGTCTCAAATTTCATTTGGGAACACAATAATTTGAAATAAAATCCTTTCATATAACATTCTTCCTTTCACAAGATTTCATGCTTTCATATAATAAGTTCCTAAATACTTAGAAAATATAAGAAGAAAGATTGAAGGTGTTAATTGATTAAGCGATAGTCTCTCTAGAGCACTGAAAGTTCTGTGAAAAGGCCAAAGCTGGTAGGCGTCAAGGCTATTAAGTCCAGAATTGTGTTGAGAGCAGGCGGAATCAGGTAAACCTCATAATCAAGTATTCTTATATCTATTTTGTTAAAAATTGTTATTGATTCCTTAAATTTGCATGGAAATAAATAATTTTTGGAATATGTCATACAAAGAAATACATAGAGATATAAATTGCCGAAAATCATTAATAGAACAAATTGTTTCATTGACAAAAATGTTAAAAGAAAATGAACAAATATTATTCAACCTAGTTAAAGTTTATATACATAAAGAACGTCCAGTAGAAGATGAAGTTTATTTTCGAATATGTGATGATATCACCTCTTCAATTACCAGGATTAAAGAGTTAATAAAGAAAGCTAAATACCAAGCATCCATTCTAAGTGTTCAAATAAGGCTAAGAATTCTAAATATAAGATAATTAAAGATAAAAAATGGAAAACGAATATCATGTTATAGAAAATATAGAAGAACAAGGAATTTATCTATCAAATATATTATCTATTAATATATAAAGAGGGGAGGCATTTATTGGAAAAAAGATTCAAAAAAATTAGCAAAAAAAACATTTCAATTTCCCGCCCACAATTAATAAAATGATAAAATTTTTTGGCTAGAAAGTTATCCATGCGCGCCAAGTACAAATTCAAGATTTTTGGATATATTTGGTTATTTATTTTGGCCTTTTTTGGACTTATCTATTCATATAATCGGATTCTTAAAGATTTGTTCAGATTTTTTTATAATCACGTGTGCTATATAATCCTATTTATATAAATACATGTTTATCATCTCTTCCAAAAGTTCACTACACAAAAATACACACGTATACATCGACTACACAGAAGAAAAAAAAAATGGCGTCCATCCTTGGCACACTTGAGGTCGTCAATAGGGCCAACCATCCTTTATTGACATTGAGAGTAGTCAACATTTTCGAATCTCATTTCGATCTGCAGTGCAAGAACTATTTCCAGATCATGTTTCATGATAAAGAGGTAAGAATTTCAAATTTGTTATATAACATAAATTATTGCATAAATTATATTAATTAATTTTATACCTTTACATTGTAGGGTGCACACATAAATGGCAATATACGTTCACGAAACATGAGATTCTATCGAGATATTTTCAAAGAAGGCGATGTTTATGTTATCAACAACTATACTGTCGAACTTAATAACCGAAAGATCTCAATGGAACCAGCCACAAATGGATGCTTGTGCTTAATCTAGATACTGATGTCATCAAGTACAATGGAAATTTTCCACACCACTAACGAGCAGCAAGAGACAATGAAGAGATGCAGCATGGCTTTATTGAGAAATTATGATAGTTTTATTCCATGGCAATTGTTGGATATGATAATATTTATTTGAATTTTGAGGCTATTATTTTTATTATAATATTTTTATTATTTATTTGATATGATTCAAAGTTCATGCTTAAATAATTGTTCATTGTCATTATCAATTTTCGAAAGATTATATAAATTAAATCAATAATTTTTTTCCAATTTTAATTACGTTTAGAATGATAATTCAAAATTACTCTAAAATGATCTAAAAATTAAATTATTTTCGTGTTAAATAAAATGTCCTATAGTTTTGTATTCATGATATGCAAATCGATTTGTATAAATATAATGATATTGATTATGACAATTAAATTTAATATGGGTTGCTATAAACAAATATATTAATAGATAATACGATTTTAGTTCATTAACAAATTTTTGACAATAAGTCGGCATTTTAAATTTCGTTTAAATTGATAATGACTTCTACGTCACTACATTTTTTTAATAAAATAATAGACTTATATATAAATCAAAAAATTGATTATTGATTCAATTTTTATTATAAAAATACAATAAATTCATAATATTCAAATTTACACTATTTTTAATTCAAATTTACACTCTTTTTACATTCTTTTAATCGAAAAAAATTAAATATTGAGATGAATATGGTTGTCCGATTTAATATAACAAACATCTCAATCAATATTTTCCTAATTTTATTTAGGACTAAAAATTTAGTTACCAAATTAATTAATAAGAAACTAAATATTATGAAAGTAATAATAATGAGGAAACTAAATATTGTTATTACGTCAATTAAGATAGTTAATATTCTGTAAGTATGTTAAATAAAGATAAGTATGTTAACATTTAGATAAGTATGTTAAATATTGAGATAAGGATGATGAATATTGAGATATATATATGTGAAAAACATTTAATTGAAAAAGGTTAAATATTGAGATGAATATAGTTGTCCGATTTTATATAACAAAAATTCCAATCAATATTTTCCTAATTTTATTTACGGCTAAAAATTTAGTTACCAAATTAATTAATAAGAAACTAAATATTATGAAATTAATAGTAATGAGGAAACTAAATATTGTTGTTACGTCAATTAAGATTGTTAATATTTTGTAAGTATGTTAAATAAAGATAAGTATGTTAAATATTGAGATAAGGTTGATAAATATTGAGATATATATGTGAAAACTTTTAATCGAAAAAAGTTCAATATTGAGATGAATATAGTTGTCCGATTTTATATAACAAAAATCCGAATCAATATTTTCCTAATTTTATTTACGACTAAAAATTTAGTTACCAAATTAATTAATAAGAAACTAAATATTATGAAAGTAATAATAATGAGGAAACTAAATATTGTTGTTACGTCAATTAAGATACTTAAAATTCTGTAAGTATAATATTCTGAATAGTATTCTAAGTCATTAAAACTACTTTTTTTATGGTATTATTATTAAAAACAGATTCGGATTTATCATATTGAAAGTAATAATCTAAATCTACAAAATATTTGCATTAATCTACTTAACAAATGTAATTACGTAATTTTCCCTATAAAAAGACCAGTTCATTGCGTTAGTATTCATTCAACACGACTCACTTCATATACAATACATCGTTTCTCTTTTGTTATTATTGTTATTAATATTAATTAATATTAATACCATGACGCAAACATGGGGCTTGATCAAGGATATCAAGAGGTCCAATAGGTCATTTCTCAAGCTTCGTATTATTCGCATGTTTCAAAGAAGTTCCGAAAATTTTTCAAACAAAAAGTGCTTGAACTAATTTTCCATGATAATGAGGTTTGTCACAAATTTCTATTACTATTAGTGTACGTGGTTTTTTGTTTATATATATTATTGTAATTCGGTTTTTTTT
>CACSLK010003174.1:8157009-8171266 GCA_902706635.1 Striga hermonthica
TCACTTATTGCATGTGATTTCAATATAATTTTTAAAGTAAATATATTTTCATTGTTTACGTTTTTTAGAACGTGAAAAAATAACCGTCACTCCAACTCCATGCCCAACTATTTCAAGTGAGATATTGGATCACCCGGTTGACGATCAAGTACCACTTACGTCTATTAAAAGAAAGCGTGGACGACCCAAAAAAATAATAGGAAGCACGTCCTCACAAATTGGTATGTTTTTTATATTATGATTTTTCTTATGAATTATATAATTTTATTTAGTGGTTATTTTTAAATTAATTATGTTTGTATTATTGTATGTGTTGATTCGCGTGATCAAGTGCCACCTACCAATCAAATAAGAAAACATGGTCGACCAAGAAAAAAATTGGCAAGCACGTCTACACAATCCGGTTGGTTTTCATTTTCAATTTTAATTTTATGACAAATTTTGTAAATTCATTTTTATTATATAATATTATTATATTATATTATAATATTCTTCATTATAAAAATTATAGAGTACTGGGACATGGGTGACACGAACGTCGAATGCGTGTACTGCGGGGCAATGTTTTGGTATGCCGAGAGAAAGTCGTCTAAGAGAACATCAGCTGTTACCGAGTACGGTGGTTGTTGTGTGAATGGTATCATTGAACTCCCTGTTCTACATAATCCGCCACAATATTTGAGTGAATTGCTACATGGAGATAGTCGCACTAGCAAACACTTTCAAAAAAATATTAGATCTTACAACAGCATGTTCGGCTTTACTTCGTTGGGAGGCAAGATCAATACAGATATCAACAAAGGTAAGGGACCACCGGTCTTCAGTTTGCACGGACAAAACTACCATCTCATGGGTAGTTTACTTCCGTCTGAAGGTTCAAATCCTAAGTTTGCTCAGCTCTATATATATAACACGGATAATGAAGTAACCAACAGAATGAATGCTGTCAGGTCAGCATTCAAACAATATCCTTACCCGAGTATTTATTATTTTTTTATATAATTGGGATGCCTTACAAATTTCCTTTCATTTTTTCAGAAATGTTGACGGTGCTACTAATTTGCATGGGGAAATTGTGTCTGGTTTGACGGCCATGTTGGATGAGCACAACGAACTTGTGAAATCTTTTCGTTTGGCTAGAGAAAGAATTCAAGAACATGGCGAAGCTAATGTCAGGATTCGTTTGATTGGAAAGAGATTCAATGATGCGAGACGTTATAACTTGCCTACGAGTTCTGAAGTTGTTGTATTGGTTGTTGGAGATTTTGATGAGGCTATGGGTGAACGAGATATATTGGTTGAAACCAAGAGCGGACGACTTCAGCGGATAAATGAGCTTAATGCTTCATATCTGGCTTTACAGTATCCACTTCTTTTGCCTTACGGTGAGGATGGCTATAGAGAAGACATACCCTTTTCAAAGCGGAAAGTTGAAAAAGAAAAAGGTCGAAAAACAGTGAGCGTCCGAGAATACTTTGCATATCGGATCCATGATAGGAAACACGAACCATCTACTATTCTTTCATCGAGAAGATTGTTTCAGCAGTTTGTCGTTGATGCATATACCATGGTTGAATCATCGAGGTTGCGGTACATACGATTCAATCAGAGTCGACTCCGATGTGATATTTATAATAGATTGGCGGATGCAGTTCTTCAGGGCGATGTCGATCCAAGCTCTAGAGGAAAGAGAATTATTCTGCCTTCTTCATTCACTGGAGGACCTTGAAACATGATTCAAAACTATCAGGATGCAATGGCAATTTGCGGATGGGCAAGTTATCCTGATTTGTTTATAACCTTCACATGCAATCCAAAATGGCCCGAGATTGTTCGCTTTTTGGAACCAAAGAGATTGCGACCTGAGGATCGCCCGGATATTATTTGCAGAGTTTTTAAGTCAAAATTAAAGGAACTAATCAGGGATTTTTGTAAGAAGCAAATGTTCGACAGAGTCGTAGCAGGTATTATATTACGAATAAACAATTTTGTATATCTGTCCATCGTGGTGTCTAACACCATTTTAAAAAATCTTTTAATTGTTTTATATTCTTTTGTGTTTTGTAGTTGTCTACACCATTGAATTTCAGAAGCGGGGATTGCCGCATGCTCATATACTACTATTTCTCGCTAAAGAAAATAAGTTTCCAGATCCGTCAGACATTGACAAAGTAATATCTGCGGAGATACCTGATGAAACGTCCGATCCGTTGTATTATGAGGCAGTAAAAGAGCACATGATTCACGAACCTTGTGGTTTGACTAGAAAATCATCTCCTTGCATGGTGGATGGCAAGTGTAGTAAACGGTTTCCTAAAAAGTTTGTCGATTTTACTACTGTCGACCATGAAGGTTATCCACGATACAAACGTCGAGACAATGGAAGGCATATTGAAAAAAATGGTGTCGTTGTCCATAACGGTTATGTCGTGCCTCACAATCGCAAATTGTTGATGAAATATAGAGCGCATATTAATGTCGAGTGGTGCAATCAATCGCGATCCATAAAGTACCTTTTCAAGTACGTGAATAAAGGTCATGATCGTGTGACCGCATCATTCTATCAGACGACTGCGTACGGAGATGTTGAAAAACCTGTTGACGAGATCAACATGTTTTATGACTGTCGATATGTGTCTTCTTGCGAGGCGGCGTGGAGGCTATTGGGTTTTGAACTGCAGTACAAAAAACCTTCCGTGCAACGTCTGAGTTTCCATTTAAAAGGTGAACATAATATTGTTTTTGAGGATGATGATCATATCGATGCAGTTCTTAATAATCCCACTGTCAATGAGAGCCAATTTTTGGCATGGATGGAAGCGAACAAGATGTATCCCGAGGCAAGGAAACTGACATATGTTGAGGTGCCGACAAAATTTGTTTGGAACAAAACAGAAAGAGTTTGGACTCCCCGAATAAGGCCAGGTTGTATAGGTCGTTTGAGCTATGTTCCTCCTAATGCTGGTGATAATTATTATTTGAGGTGTTTGGTTAATGTTGTTCGTGGTGCTACATGCCACGAGGATTATATGAAGGTAGAAGATGTTCAACACATGTCCTATCGCGATGCTTGCTATGCACGAGGTTTGTTGGGTGATGATCGAGAGTACATTGATGGAATTACCGAAGCAAGTCAGTGGGCATCTGCTGATTCTCTTAGGCGCATGTTTGCGTCTTTATTGGTTTCTGGATCCTTAGGCAAACCTGATGAAATTTGGGAGCGGTGTTGGCAATTTCTATCTGACGGTGTACTATACAAGCAACGTCGTCTTTTCGATAATGAAGGTATCAGATTTAATATGTTTTCTATTATGCATTTATCAAGTACAAAAGTAATATTGGTTTTTATTATTATTAACCTTTTTTATTCAACGTAAAAATTGAAATCTAATATGTTGTTTATCATTATTTCAGATTTGAAGCTGAGTGATGCAGATATAAAAAATCTAGCTCTTGCAGAGATTGAGACATTATTGAGACAGCGTGGCACAAGTCTTCGGGACTATTCTACTATGCCTTTTCCAGATATGGGCAGTATTAATTCAAGTACGAACCGTCTGGTTTTGGATGAACTTAACTACGACCGTAAGGCTCTAGCTATTGAGCATGATGCATTGCTGATGCATATGACCGATGAACAGAGGGGTGTTTATTCCAAAATAATGACATCTGTTCATTCTGGTAGGGGCGGCGTATTTTTTGTGTATGGTTATGGTGGAACTGGAAAGACATACTTGTGGAGGACTTTAGCTGCTCGGCTAAGATCGCACGGTCGAATTGTGCTTTGTGTTGCATCAAGTGGAATAGCATCTCTCCTGTTACCGGGCGGACGAACTGCACATTCTCGATTTGGCATTCCTATTTCTGTGCATGAAAATTCATCGTGTGAGATCAATCAGGCAAGCCCTCTTGCCGAGTTGATTATTCGCTCTTCATTGATCATATGGGATGAGGCCCCAATGATGCATAAGCATTGTTTTGAAGCTGTTCAAACATCTTTTAAGGCAGTAATGGGAGCACTCGACCCGGCAAATCATCATAAACCATTCGGAGGCAAGACTGTTGTGTTTGGTGGAGACTTTCGACAAATCCTTCCGGTCGTTCCAAAGGAGAGTCGTCAGGAGATTGTTAATGCTGCTATTAACTCTTCTAGCATTTGGGGAGACTGTACTGTGCTTAGGCTTACAAAGAACATGCGTCTTCAGAGCATTGGCGATTCGCATGAACGTGACGAGCTAGCCGCTTTTGCTGATTGGATAGCGATCATTGGAGATGGAACATTGGGGGGTACAAATGATGGATGTTCTCCGATAGACATACCAGATGATCTATTACTAGAACCATCCGATGATCCAATTGCAAAAATTGTTGAAAGCACGTATCCGATGTTCAAGAATGCACCTGATGATCCAAGTTACTTGAAGGACAGAGCTATACTTGCGCCAACACTCGAGATCGTAGAATCTATAAATGAATACATGTCGTCGTTGAATTTGACTGATGGACACACGTATTTAAGTTCAGACAGTACGTGTAAATCCGACTCCAATAACGACTTTGTGGCACAACTTCATACTCCTGAGTTCTTGAATACTATCAAGTATTCTGGAACGCCGAACCATGAGTTGAATTTGAAGGTCGGAACTCCAGTTATGTTGTTGCGGAATATGGATCACTCAATGGGACTCTACAATGGTACACGATTGGTTGTGACTAAACTCTCCAATCATGTTCTCGAGTGTAAAATTCTTACTGGCGATCATGCTGGTGATAAAGTTTTGATACCTCGGATGACAATAATTCCTTCGGATGTTAGAGTACCATTCAAATTTCAAAGAAGACAGTTCCCCATTATGGTTTCATACGCAATGACTATAAACAAGAGTCAAGGTCAATCATTATTGGCTTATTCTTGAAGAAACCAGTTTTTAGTCATGGTCAGTTATATGTCGCCATCTCCCGTGTTACTAACAGAAAGGATCTGAAAATTTTAATTTGTGGAGAAGAAGGTTTGAAAGAAAATCAAACCAATAATGTTGTGTATAGAGAAGTGTTTAATAATATATGTTTGTTTACATTTTGTATTTCTCTATCATCTTTTCCATTATAATGAAATTATTAATTTATTAAAAAATAAAAAAATAAAGTTTAAAAAAAAAAAGATTTGAGAAAATGACCTCGCCGTGCTGCGCACGGGTATCATACTAGTTAGACAAAAAAGTAGTAACAAAAGTAAAAAATAAAGGAAATTTAAATTTAGAAAAGAAAGAATGGATAAATAATGGTATACTAGAAAAATTAAATAGAAAAAAATATAATACATTATGGAATAATGAATGGAGAACAACCGATTAGAATAGAACAAGCAAACTATAATTTTCAAGCACCCTTAGTTGAAATAAATCAAATAGAAAAAAGATTAGAAAAAATAAAAGAAGGAGATAGGAAAATGATAAGTTATATACATATAAACACGTTACAAATAGTATTACGATCAATATTTAGAGAAGGAATAAAGACACCCGTAAATATAAGAGTTGAAGATAATAGAATTATGCATAAAGAATCAAGAAAGTTAGGAAAAATAGAAGGGGATTTAGGGTATGGAGTACTAAAATTTAATATATCATTACAATTTCCTGTACCATTATCAACCAAGAAAATTAATAACTGTATAGGAATAATATGTAATTTTCAAGAGAAAACATTAATGGAGTCAGGAGATATACCTATGGTTGTTTGTTATAGAATAGCCTATGCATTAAGTAATAGTAGTTTAAGTATGAATTATCAAAATCAAGAAAGAATATATACAGAAAAATTATTCAATGAAACCAGTACTATTATTAAAAATGATAAAATTCAAAAAGAATTTTTAGGAGAACATAGTAGACAATCATTTAGTAATTCTACAAATTTAGGAAAAATAACTGAAAATAATTTATTAAAAATTCAAGAAATAGAAGAACATCATAGTAGCAATAGTTTATATAAAGAAGATAAAGAAATAGAAAAATTAAATAAACAGGTAAATGAATTAAGCTCACTAGTAATAAAGTTAAATAATAAAATATAAAATGGAAAGGAAAGATATAAATCTTGAACTAGCTGAACTTTTCAGAAAAGAAATCAAAGAGATAGATTATTTAATAGAAAAATCAATTCAATATAAATATATAGAAAAAGATGAACAAAAACTAAAACAGCTAGATTGTGATATACAAAGACATAAACAAAAATCTAAGAAATTACATAAAATAGGACCACCTAAAACGATAATATAAAGATGGTATCAGAGCTAGATAACAATTAAAAATAAAATGAATACAAGAAAAATATATTTTGATATAGACTGAGAAATACAAAATATAAAAATAGATATAACAAGGTATATTTATTTACATGAAATTACAAAATTAAATTTTTATTATGAAATGATGATGATATGTGAAAGAAAAAGAAAAAGATTAATACAAATACAAAAATAAATAACAATTGCATAAAATAGATATGAAAGATGCTACATCCACACCAAGTGGGTACTACCCTTATGGGTAGCATCGACTGAACCGGTTGAGTTGGGGATAATGATTTGGTTGTAAGGTTGTGTTGTGTAAGTGGATGGAAAAAAAAAATAATTTTTAATTATTAGGTTGAGTTGGGTTGGGTTAGGGATAAGGATAGTCCAAGTCAAACCAATTTTACTTTTTGACATAAATATGTTAACCAACTAGCGAATATAAATATTTTTTTATTGTAATTTATATTTTACATATTTATAATAAAAAATAATAAATATCTTTAGTAAAATTACACTAACAAAAAAATGAAACTATATAATTACAATTATGCAAAAGTTTAATAATTATTATTTTTTCAAATTAATAATTTTTAAAAAAATGCAATTAAAATATTTTTTATTAATAATATAAAAATGTAATAAAATAAAAAAATAATATTTGAATAATGTTGCCTTTATTTTAGCTTTTCAGGATTTTAATTTGTTTTTTTTTTTTACGCAAAAGTGATGCCATAATACATATTAGTTCATTTAAATAATATTTCCATCACATATTTTTAAATTCACGTATAAATTTTTAAGGTAATCATTATTAAATTTTTCCATATATATACTTTATGTAGCTTCATTTTTTTATGAAGGTAACCTTTTTAATGATGTTTATGATTTTTTATTATAAGTATTTAAAATTTAAATTACAAGAAAAAATAATAACTAACATTTTTGTTCACATAATAGTTGTTTCACATAGTTATGTCAAAAAGTAAAGTTAGTTGGACTTTATAATGAAAAGTTAACTAAAAATGTAGTCCTTAAATTGAGAATAATCAAAAATATAGTCTTTTATTGAGAGAATAAAATTCAAGCATTAAATGGATACAATTATAAGAAGTTGGGCCTTGTAATGGAATATCCGCTATAATATATGTATAAATGTATACCAGTACAACACCCGTGAACTACACGGGTGTTTCATAAAAAAATTAATTGTCCAACAAAAAGTGGAAAAAATCTTATTGTGAAATAAAAAACTATAACTAATTAATAAGAAATTATTTTTTAATATCATTTTTATTTGTTTTTAGTTAATATATTTATTTTTTTAATTATTCGGTGTTATAGTGAACATCACAAATTATTGAAAGTAAAATATTTGTATCAAAATAAAGAAGTGAAGAAATTTATATTTTTACAATAGAACTATAATAAATTAAATATATAACTAATAACTAAAAAAAATAACAAATTGACTTTGTCAAAATGATAGCTTTATTAACTACTACACGTACATTTATATAAGTATCTACAACTCAATAATTTAATTTAAATTTTTGATTATATTATAATTATATTTTGTAGCAAAGTGAAGTCATAGAGTTTTGGAGAGGTAAGGAAGCCCGTTCTGGAAAAAGACTTTCTTGGTCTCTCTCAAATCCTCAATCGTCACGTAAGCCCAGGGCAAGACAAATTTAATATAGTTTTCCTCCCTGATCAAATATTTTTAAAATATCTTAACTTTATAATATTCATTAACTTAAAATATAATGTATATGAGTGTAATATTTTAAACTTTATGAGATAATATTATTATTTTTTATAATTTAATTATAATGATTATTTACTTTTTTTATCACCAATATCATAATGTTCAATCAATTTGTAGTCTTTATTTAAGTCGAAACATAGACTTTTAGAATTTTTTTATATTAATTTGATGTTCATATATTTTTTTTCCAAATAAAATAATTATTTTACATAAATTTCTATTGATTTATAAGATAATTTATGATTTAATTTGATATATGTTAATTTAGTTTGATAAATAACTATTAATTTTATATATAATGTTATATATCATTGTTTTGTATTTTATATATATAATATTGATGTCAAATCGAACACAGTTGAAGGATAAATAATTTGATATATCCTATATGAAAAATAAAATACAAACCAAAAAATTAATAAAATTTAAAAAATAAGAAGAATAAACATTTATAATAATTGATGTATGAATTAAATAAGAAAATAAAATATAATATATGGTCATGTAGGATAAGGAAATGTAAATTGTATAGGTAACGAATTGTAGACGAAAAGAAGGAAGAGATTTATTAGGATTTAATGTGAATAATACAAACATTAAATTAAATCCAAACTTTTTTTTTTTGTAAAAAAATATTAATTTATATAAGTATAATTCTTAAGCATGATTTTTTTGCCACATAAGATTTCGAAGTGTGAGAGCATGCCATTTAGGCCTAACGCATTCGACTATTATATATGGGGTGGATATAGGAAAAATCAAACGAGAATGAGTAAAAATAAGGATGTAATCTTTTGTAATTTCGAGTTGACATTTTAAGTGACATTTTGGTATTTGAGATTTTTGAAGGAAGTGTATTCTATTGAGATTTTTACATACTTTTAAAGACTTTAAAATTTTGTATTTAATTTAGACTTCTCAAGACTTTTAAAGTTGAGACATTCGTTTGAGATTTTAAAAAATCTTACAAAATTGTGAGGTATTTAATTTATTTGAGACTATAAATTGTTCAAACTTTTTATGATCTGTTGGGATTTCTAAAGAAAAAAATATATAGTAAAGCACATTCAAAATCTAACATACTTAAGATTTCACATGATTATTTCATAATCCAAAAATCTTACAAAGTCTCAAATTTAAAAAAGTGTTTAAATGTCACTTGAAATCCCAAACGAATACAACCCCCTAAGATTTTTGAACTTTGGAGGGAATCCTGTGAAATCTTAATAAGGCTCTAAGTGGGATTTGGAGTGAGATTTCGTATATGTTTTTTCTTTAGAAATCCCAACAAATCTTAGAAATTCTTAACAAATCATAGTCTCAAATAAGTTACATACCTCAGGATTTCGTAAGATATTTTAAAATCCTAAATGAATACCTCAATACTTTTAAAAATTTGTAGATTAGAAGTCTAAATTAAATACATTAGGATTTTCAAAGTATTAAAAAGTTTTTAGAAATTCCAAATGAATACACCCTCCTAAATTATATTTGGATGTGATATATCAACATACATCAACTTTTCACTCATCAACAATAATACGTTATCTTGTAATTTGTAGTATCATTTTTGAGATATTACTCATAAAAAACAGTATGTTTTTAGGAAATTAATTCTAAAAAATAATGAACCATTTTTTGGATAATGTTCCAATAGTGATACAAACTGCAACATCCCCCTATATATTAATTCAGAACGCGTTGAGCCTACGTGGCTATTTCTGGTGCTTCAAAATCCTATGTGACAAAATTACATGCTTCGTTATTAGGCTTGGGTAAATTTTAATTTAATTCCAAACAAAAAATAATTAGGTTCAGATTACCATAAATATGTTGATTATTTATGGTCATGTTACATGTATTAATTGCATTTTAATATCATTCTTTATTATAATTATTGAATTGTATATATATTTTAAAAGTTAATAACTTTTGTATTTTTTAACAATTTTACATATGTAATATATCAAATTAATCTTTTTTTGATGAGCTTCGATTTAACATCCATATTGTATGTATTAAAAAAATAATTTATATTTATCTTATAACAATAATAAAATTATTTTTAATATTAATTATAAAATAAAATTATTTATCAACTAATATATTTATATTTCAAGTAGTTATATGATATAAGTTATAAAAATTAATATAATATAATACATGTAAGTCATAAGTAACACATATCATTCTAAAATATATAGTAATATATATTTTTTTTTTGTAGAAAAGTAAACTAAATTTAATATATTTTTCTCATTAATTTTAAAATTTAAAAATAATTTTTTAACAAACACCCGTGTAATACACGAGTGTTGTACTAGTAACGTATTATTTTTGAGAGAGGAAAGTTAGTGTAACAAAAATTAACAATGCTCAACTTAGAGACCAAAATTGGATTTTTACCATCAACACTTCATGACTAGTCAAAATTTCACCGTTGGTCACATTGTTATAATTATGAGTACTTTCTCATTTTGCGTGCAAATGCATTTCTTTTAGTGTAGCAAAATAAGTTATTAGCCATTAATGTGCATTTTCATCTAATGTACATTTCTTTAACACTATTGTGCATTTATGTAGCACGGTGGCGATTTGATAAATTTGTGAATCTACTTTTGGTAAATTTGTGAACTCTTAATTATTTAGGTTGTGACAATACTATAATATGATCTATAAATATGATGGTATTTTTAATGTCCATATCTACACACATTATTGTGCAATGTACTTATCAATATTGTTATATTGTGCATTTATTAAATTTTAATAAATTAAAATTTGACTAATGAACTATATTGCAACATAATTAAAATTCTTGAAATTGCAGATAAGTCTTTGTCTATTTTTTTTTTTTTAAATCCTAAATTACCAAATTCGGAGGAAGCCGGAGGCACGCCAGGAACCGTATTCTCATCAAGAGGAAGGCAATGGTTCCCGTGAACTCCATATGGGAGGCCACGTTCAAGGTGATGGAGTCAGACATACTCCGAGGGATGTTCACTAATGATCTCGGCTTCGATCGGATTCCCCAAATATTCCCCAATTCAACCTTCATATTCAAAATACATACGCAATTAAACTAAAAAACTGCAAAAATGAGAGACTCAATTCGTTTCCCAAAATGGTGAACCCTAATTATATTGGGAGGTGGAGAAAATCGAATGGGGTGGGCATAATTGGGGGTTGTGACTGCGGCGACGGCGACTTGGGGGATCTGTGTTGGGCTTCTAGTGCTGAGGCGGCGACAGTTTGAGCCTGGGCGCATTGTACATTGAGGCGAAGGTTGTCAGTGAGATGCTATCCCTCTGCATGTCGCTGTAGCATAAGCTTTCGATCAGACGGTGTTCAATGGGTATCTGTTGCGGTGCAGGCTTGTCGTGAACAAACGGATCTCGGTTCGCAGTGGCTGGCGGCGATGAAGGTAGAGATTGCCTGCGTTGATGGTGGTGGATTCCAGTTTTCAACGCCTATACAATATTGTGCACACCGGTGATGACATAGTAGATATATTCTAACAACACATCATACACAACACACTACTACCCAAAACACAAAGATTATTGATCCAGCAAAATGGATATCACTTTTGGTGAATCAAAGCAGCAACTACTGTATGCATGTGCCTGCTTATATCTTACGAGTTAAGAGAACACAGTAATTTACAGAGGCCTAATTCGTTTACAATGATCAGTATAAAATGAACTACTCTTCTCTGGAATCCTGTTAAATACATAAATTTACTAGTGCAACTAATCAACCAAGACCAAATGTACAGTTGACACTATAATCGTTTTGATGGTTTGTTAATTTCCATCTATATTGTGACCCAATCATTATTGTTTCGCAAGTGATTGATAAAACTATCTTTTGTCCATCCATGATGAACTATTTTATCTAAATGCGAAACAACATATCATAGAATTTTTTTAACAAACACAGTTCTCATTCAACAGAAATAGTGTAAATAACATCTAAAGCCAAACTTTCAATATATAAACTCTCCGAGTGTCACCTTTATTACCCTGTTGGGGCCCGACACTTGGTATTACCCTGTTGGGGTCTTTGTGTTGTGTGTTGTGTTTATTGTAGTGTTTTTATTACCCCTTTGGGGTCATGGTCGTGTAGTTGGTCTGTGTAGTTTGAGTTTTTATTCTAGCATTGCTAGCGGGATTCTAGGCGGTCTTCTGACCTGTCCTCCCATTTTATTCTCCCGTTGGGAGATTTGTATTTTTATTCGCACATTGTGCGCTTTTGATTTATAATAATATTTCTATCGTTCCAGAAATATATATATATATATATATATATAAACTAACAATCTCTCATTAATGCTTAAAGCTTTCACATTTACTAGTGTACGCCTATTAATCTATGTTCTAAAAGACCTATGTTGATCTTGTCGCCACACATCTGACTCTCATTTCTTCCACGTGTTTGATGAAGACCTTCTCCGACAAACTCTTCGTGAAAGGATCAGCTAGGTTGTCCCGTTAATATTTAAAGCTTTCGCTTTTACAAGTGTACGTCTATTAACTCGTGTTCTAAAAGATCTATGTCGATCCTATCACCACGCACATCTGACTTTCATTCCTTCCACGTGTTTGACGAAGACCTCCTCCGACAAACTCTTCGTGAAAGGATCGGCTAGGTTGTCCTCTGATGCAATCTTGACAACCTCGACGTATTCTCTTCCTACAATTTCACGTATCAAGTGGTACTTGCGCTCTATGTGTTTACTTGCCTTGTGAGCTCGTGGTTCCCCTGAGTTTGCTACTACGCCAATGTTTTCAAATTAATTTACTAAATTTGATGTTTGCCAAAAAGGTGGACCTTTGCTGGAAAATGATTGATATAATAGACTAAAAATGAAAATTTGTTGTGTACCATAATATAATAGAACTCGAATTCTTCTCCTCTAAAATCTTTTAACAAATGATATGTTGCTCAATATTGTCCCACTATTTTGTTTTGTTTTGTCATTATTGAGGAATCAAGAGAGGATCTTTATCTTAAAATTTCGAAACATTATGTATAATGCAAAAAGTTGGACAATAAAATAACTAAAGAGGTTATTAGGCACAAAATATTGCAAATTCAAACGAACGTGAAATATATTATAATAAACAACTCTAAAATCATTGCAACAACCAAGATGATCAATGATTTTCAAACAATAGACTATATACTCTTCTATATTCCAAACAAATAACACTGAAAAGGAAATATCAGAGCGTGCATTTTTTAATGTTCGATGATTTTGTCATTTTTGTATAGGAATTATTACAATCTCAGTGGTGTGTTTCACTTTAATATATGTGCAATTACTTTAGGTTATGCACTTTCGTGTAATGTGTGATAATTTTAAAAAATAATTTAGCACCTCACGAGTACGTGTAATCAAAATTTTAAAAAGTCAATTTTTTTTACTCGTTATAAAAGTCAACATTTATTTGGAGAGAAATTCATTTACGCCCCGTGGGGTGATGCATTATGGGGTAGATATCAATTTGTCAATATGAAGAGAGAATAATGTAGTAGTTTATACTATGATAAAAAGTTATCAGCAATTTTATTGACATAGTTGGTTATTTCATAGAGATATTAATGAACTGTTAGTAGATATGCCTTACAAAGATCATACAATCATGAAGTTCGACAATATGTTTGACCATCATATTTCAAGTGTTTGAATATCATAGATGTTTTTCCAAATGAATTAAGAAGAATTTTGCAATATTATCGATGCATTGACGGATCTAAATGTTTCTTATAAGAACATCAAAACCAAAATAAAATAAAATAATATAAAAACAATATCACAAAGCATAGATTTTCGCTATGTCGGCATCCAAAATATGAGAATCTGTCAGCTAGACTCAACACGTTTTGAATTAATATTTAGTTTTGAATTAATACATAAATTAGGCCGGGGAAGAAAAGAACCAAATTAACAACGTATGACAATGATGCATTTCTTTTGTTTCAATTTCGCATGTGATGTGCTGGCCATGCAGAATGAAACGAAATGATGATATAAATAGGAAAGAGACCAACGATTTTTCATTCCTTCATCATTTTTTTTTATTTTTTTATTACTGCGTTGATTGAAGAAGTTGGAGGCCGTTGAAAAACCTCCGACTTTTTTCCGGATTTTTCTTCCCATTAATTCATCAAAAATACCTAATTTC
>CACSLK010003174.1:8174076-8184658 GCA_902706635.1 Striga hermonthica
TGTCCTACTGGCTATCAGATATATAGCTCCCTAGACCTTTTGCCACCCTTGAAACAATCCATTTTGTGATATTAGTGCCTAATAATATTCTTCATTTGGTTTCATTATTAACGAAACGCAACGTTGGCAATTAAGACGAGAAGCATTTGTAACTTTATTAATGAGAATCTATATGCATCTTATATACGAAAAGATCTAACATGAACTTAAAAGTTCAAATTTTTTTACTCAAGTTGATGATTCCCATCTTTTACATATATATATGTACGAAGGTGACATTCTCATTTGCATATTTACAAAGTTGGTTTTGGTTTTGTGAATTTATTTCTTTAGATGCTATAGTTTGGTTAATAATATCGAGTATCGTATGGCAGGCCATTGTTTGCTGGAAGTTTTCTTAGTATTATACACATTTTTCTGGAGCAGACAAGACATGATGATATGCGTATTGTTGGTTGTCAAGCCCTCTTTGACTTCATAAATAACCAGGTACAGTTCATCTTCTCCTTGATATTCCCAAATCTGCACCTATATGACTTGGCTGATGTGATATTTTTATTTGTTTAGAGGGATAGTACCTATACGTTTAACTTGGAAGGCTTGGTTCCGAAACTGTGTCTGATAGCTCAAGAGATTGGGGATGATGAAAGAGCACTGCGTCTACGTTGTGCTGGGCTTCAAGCACTCTCTTCAACTGTAAGCAGAATTTGTGTATTTTCTGCATCCAGTTCATTTGTATTTTCTTCTTTTTTCATTAGCCCTTTCCTAACCGTTTTATATATACGTCGATCACGAGCTAGAATCAACCAAAGGTTATCATCTCCTGACCCATCTTGCCTCAACCTCTGTGGAAAATAGATCTGCCTACCTCTCTGCATTCAGTAATTTATTTGGCCTTCCGCAGAATTGCCATGATCTATGGCAAACCATGTAAAAATATCACATGAATAGCAAATTATGACGAGTAATAGCTTTTGCTCATGCTCCAATTTTCTTTGTACGTTCAGATACTTTATTTTTTTTTTCTCATAAAACTAATTAGTTATTAGCTCTGTAAAGTATTATTCTGTCGGCATTCTGAATGCTTTGCTGAAGGGATCTTCAAAAGTTTTTCCTCAGTGGTTGGCTATATTTTTAGGGATATTTGTAATTGAGAAAGGTTCTGGGAATTTTCTATTGAAAAATTGCGTCCAATCTTCTTCTGTGCAATGTTAATTGAATTGTTTGGTCATTCTTATATGTGATATTACGTCCTACTACATATGTTTCTGATTCTTCTTTCAGCTAAATAAAATCAAGTTTTATCTCAATTTTTATGTTGAATGGACAGATTTGGTTCATGGGTGAATTCTGTCACATCTCAACTGACTTTGGAAATGTAAGTATTTACTACGTAAATTTTTGTTAATTGCTAATTTCATAAATGATGGCCTTCCTGATGTTTGTGTACACGTCTAGAACTTATGATGTATATTTCATTGTTTAGATAAGTTGCCTTGTGTTTTTTACTCTAGATATGCTTAGCCATAAGATTGAACATTTTTTAAACTCCTATCCCAGGTTCTTTTTGGGTTTACGTGGCATCATAAATATTAGTTAGAAGTGGTTGATTAGTCCATTTTTCATGGAAAATAGGTACCACTTGGAAATTTGAGTTTTTCTTAATGGATGGTTCAAGATATTGGATATATACTGTTGCTAAATTTGGCTCTCTATTTATTGCCTCCAATGTTCTTTCTAGGCTGTTAGGCTTGCATTTGATGGCTGTTCTCTCCCCATCTTGTTATAAGGCATCTTTTAAACTTTGTTGATCTATAATTTTCTGTTTATCAAAAGATCAGGTTGTCGCTGCTATACTGGAAAATTGTCAAGACCCTAATAAGGATATCAGTTATCCAACTAGCAGTAATCAGGTGACCGAGAAAAATTGTGGTCAAATACAGCATGCTGAAAACCAAATTCCTTTATCATCCGATATCATGAACAGGGCAATTTCATGGAGGAAGGTTGTCTATGAGAGAGACTATTATACCACGTAAATCCTATTTCCAGGCCTTCACATCAGTAGTCGGGCTTTAAACGCCTTTTTTTTGTTTGTCATTCTTATTGGTTCTTTTCCTGTAAACAGAACGGATACTGGAAGACCTGAATTCTGGTCAAAAGTTTGCTTGCATAACATGGCAAAGTTGTCTCGAGAGGCTACGACTGTGCGGCGAGTTCTTGATGCCCTGTTCTGTTACTTTGACAAGGGGAATCTGTGGTCTTCTGATCAGGGTCTTGCCCTTCCAGTGCTTTTGGACATGCAATCTATAGTGGAAAATTCAGGTCTTTTAGCTCTTTCCTTGAAGTGCTTAATTTATAGTGGAAAATTGAGGTCTTTATGCTTACCTCTGATAATCTTATGCATTTCTGAATTCTAAGATCAGTTTATGTGGTTTAATGACATTGCAGGGCACAATACTCACTTCTTGCTATCTTCTGTAATCAAGCATCTTGATCATAAGAATGTACTGAGGAATCCGAATATGCAGATAGATATTGTTCAAGTTGCAATCTCCCTGACTCGATTAACAAAGGCCCAGCCATCTGTGACAATAATTGGTGCATTCAGTGATATGATGAGACATCTGCGGAAGAGCATACATTGCTCTATGAATGACTCGGAACTTGGAGAGGAAATAATTAAATGGAATCGGAAGTTCCACAGTGTCATTGATGAGTGCCTAGTTCAATTGTCGTACAAGGTTATACTTCCACCTTTACAGTGACTATAATACCAGTATGGTGACTGCAGGTTATTACTTTATGACACATGTTGTAACCAACAGAAACCCAATTGCTAATAACTTGCACACGCACATTTCTTACAATGACATTGTAATTATTATTATTATTTAATGATGATTGGAGAAAAGTTTAAGTAAAATTTCTCTTGAACACAGGTTGGAGATGCTGGGCCTATCCTAGATGTAATGGCTGTGATGTTGGAGACAATTTCAAATATAACGGTCATGGCTAGAAATACTATTGCAGCTGTCTATCGCGCGGCACAGATTGTTGCATTCTTGCCGAATCTGTTGTACCAGAACAAGGTATGCCTCTTCCCTTGGTTGGAAATTTATTAACTTTATTTTGAATCATTCTATTTATAATTCTTTTATTGCTAGGCTTTCCCTGAAGCATTATTTCATCAAATACTTCTGGCCATGGTCACTCCGGATCATGAAACAAGGCTTGGAGCCCATCGCATATTTTCCGTTGTACTTGTTCCCTCGTCTGTTTGCCCCTATACGGCCTCCTCCTGTCAAAACCATGCCGATTTACAGAGGACGCTTTCTAGATCGGCTTCCGTATTTTCTTCCTCAGCTGCCCTATTTGACAAATTAAGAAAGGAACATTTTTCACCGCGAAAAGTTGCAGATCAAGCTGATGAAGTCAAAACGGACCAAGACCAATCCTTGCTGACACGGCTAGCATCCAGCTACAGTCGAAAGGTTACCTTCCAACGGCATTCCCTTCCTCCAACTTTGTGTAACGTGGAGACTGAACTGGTACTTTCAAGTCATTTCAGTATGGCTTTGAACTTTTTATAAAGTAGAGTTGCTTTTTTTTTTACACTTGTGAAGATGATATGGATTTTCTGCAGAAGGGAATATCGCTCAAATTGAAAACCCGGCAAATTAGTCTCTTGCTTTCTTCAATCTGGGTGCAGGCCATCTCTAATTTGAACTCTCCTGCAAATTATGAAGCAATTGCAAATACTTACAGCTTGGTGGTGTTATTTTCACGAAACAAGGTAACAGCCTCAACATACTTTTTTTTGTGAGTGTTCAACTCTAGGGCCAGGTTGGACACTCTCATATTTCTTGCTTTTCCATACATGATGAGTCCAAGATTGCCCACTTCGCGATAATTTTGGCACTTCTTTTCATGCTAAGAGTAATTTAGTTGTATCAGCTCGATGATTGTTTGAGCTATAGTTTTGTTTCATAACCGGATTAGTGTCACTGTTAAATAGTGGGTCCAAAGGCTAGTATATATAATTAAACAGATATTTATAACAATTTTCTTTTATATGAGATGCTATCGTGGTAAGTTTATAGAATCGATATTATGTTACATTTAAAAGCTAAAAAGGTGAAAAATATAACTAATAAGTATCTAAGAAAACACAATTTATTCAATGAATATATAGAAAAAAAGTACTGTAAACCTTAATCTTCCAAAAAGTTGTGGTAATAATTGTAAAATGGATTATTTTTTTACTTTTTTTAGCACATTATTTGATCATTAATCAGACCTGACAGACCACTGCTTGAGGCTGAATTTTCTGGACTGGCCGTTTTGCACTGAAATGATCATATCCTACATATTCATATTTGTTTGAGTTGTACTCATTTTGTACTTATGTACCACTAATGTTTTCCATTTGTCCTTTTGTGATGGTATATTACTTAACAGAACTGAGGCCTCTTTCCTTTATGATGTTTTCAACTTGCTTCTGTTTCTATAATCCTTATAAGTAATGCTCTGATTAACGATCTTATTTCTCGTGCTGTTATTTGCAGTATTTGTTTTCACCTGAACCACTCATATAAAGTAACTTACACATTTTTCACCATTTGTTTGTTCCTTTGTTCACAGAAATCTAGTAATGATGTTCTCATTCGAAGTTTTCAGCTTGCATTTTCCTTAAGGAGCATCTCTTTGAGAGGAGGTTTGTGGGTGAAATTTAAATGTTTTATGTTATTTATGCTAGTGAAAACATTTGTTTGAGAGGGTTAGGTGATTAATATCAAATCGTGTATGCACTGGTTTTCATTCGGTTTTTAGCCTTGTCTTCAGACACTAGCTACAGGAATGATGTTATTTATGCTAGTGAAAACATTTGTTTGAGAGGGTTACGTGATTAAGATCAAACTACAGTTAAATATTTCCCAAGCATATATAAAACCTGCGAGCAAAATTATTTTGTCAAGGTTTATGATTTTTGGTTATTTTCAGAACATCAGATTAGGCAACTATATTATAGTATTTACTCAATAGTTTCTTGATTCGTAAATATTAAATAGATGATTTTGCATGTCTTTGTAGGCCCACTTCAACCATCTCGTCGAAGGTCCCTTTTCACATTGGCTACATCTATGATCCTTTTCTTATCAACAGCATATGACTTTCTTCCTCTCGCAGCCTCTGCCAAGGCAGCCTTAAGAGATGAAATAGTAGGTTCAAGCAGAACTAGTTTGTTACCTATTTTCCACTAATGCCTCTCTGTTCATTCAATAACTCCATGATATTACCAAAAATTTTGAAGTGTTACTGCTGCATTATCTAACTAAAGATCTTCAACAGGTAGATCCTTTTCTCCGCCTGGTAGATGATTCCAAGCTACAGGCAGTTGATCATAAAGCAAGCCTAGACAAAAGGGTCGAAGTCTATGGATCAAAAGAAGATGATGAAGATGCATTGAAGACATTATCTGCAATAAATATCTCCGAGGAGCAATCCACAGAATCTTTTGTTTCCATGGTTTTGAAGAATTTGGGGAAACTATCTGATGTAATACTTTCAACTGGTTGTGTTCTATGTAATTTAATCCTACTTGTTGTTTGGTTACTTCTTTTACATGTTTTTACGGTGAATGTGCAGGCTGAGGCATCAAATATTAAGGACGAGTTGCTCAAAGACTTTCTTCCTGATGATGTATGCCCACTGGGAGCTCAACTAGTCATGGAAACTCCTCAAATTTACCACTTTGGTTCAAAAGAACTTTCTGAGGTGGCATTAAATACTGCTTTGATATCTACTTGTCTTCCCTTTTGACGCTATGTCTTTCTAACGCATGTCTATTACACAGAGTGAGCATTCGATATTTTCAGCAAGTGATGATTTCCCAACCGATTCATTTATAAGTCAAACAGATTCTTGCTCCCAGTTGACACTGGACAGTCCCAGTCTACTGAGTGTCGATCAATTTATGGATATGGTATGTCGGAATATTTGTTGTTTTATGTATATGACATATATTCTTGGTTTTTAAAAATTAACTCTAGTTCTTGCATACTTGAGATTGCAAAGCATAACTTATTAACTATACCAAATGATCTTAATTACTAGAAATAATTCTTCAGATTTTTCTAGATGCTGGAGTCCTCGTGATTTCACAGATAATGTCTTGAGCATACTCAAGCTGTTTCTTTAAGCAACTTTTTTTTACCAATGTATAGCAAATTCTGAAACAAAATGAATGAAATCCAAAGATCTGTAAGCTGTATTAGTTTATAAGTAATTTTTGTTGGACACTCGTAAGGGACTGTCCTGTCCCATATGAGCTTTTGCATCACTTCCCAGGTAGTATTAATCTACACACCATACTAAACTATTAGTAATATGGGAAGTATGAAAGACGGTGTAATTATTCCAGGTAACAGAGACAACAAAAGAGGTTGCGCAAAAGTCATCCTTAACCCCTTCGGATATGCCATTTAAGGATATGGCAAGCCAGTGTGAGGCTCTTCAGATAGGAAAGCAGCAAGTGATGTCCAATTTCATGTCTGCATCCTTGATTCAAAACAGCCCAGTTAGCTACTCGGGTCAAGATAACAGCATCCAGCCACAAGATAAGCTTCCGTATTCAAGCTTTCAGCACGGATATCTTACAGTAAGAAGTTTGAATGGGACCTTTATCCATTTACGTTCTTTACTTTTCTTTTTATCCATTTAGCTACTCGGTGTTTTTTGTTTAATCAAAATGAACGGTTCATTAAGACTCTTGCAGAATATTCTTCATAATGGTGGAATTTTTGTCTGTGATGCTTATATTTGATTGAAGCTGTAAAATTCATAAGCTTGGAAGAATTTTTTTACGTCTTGTTTCTTAAGGTGTTTCAATTTTTACCTTTTTACAGTCACCTGGTGCGCCAATGGGGTGTGCAGCCGAATTTCAGTATCATGCCGACTTTTTCCACTTGCCGGCCTCAAGTCCTTATGATAACTTCCTGAAAGCTGCCGGGGGCTAAGATTTCTATACAAGTTCTATTATAGAATCAAAAAACTTCGAGTATTATATTCAATTATCCTATATTTACACAGGCTCAAAAGGTTTCTGGAAAATTCCAGCTAGTTTGGTCCTTTGTGTCCATTTTTTTTTTTTTCCCTTCTCTTTTTGGAGGCTTTTTGGTTTTTCTTATTCCAGTTGATGAGCTCGTGCATATAACTTACATTCAACCTTTTTTCTATTTGTTCTGTGTGATAGCTTTGTAAATTACATGGGCTCGAGACCCACATACAACGATACAGGAGGCCGAAGAACTCGATAATTTATGTAAATCAGAAAGCAAAACAACTGTACTATACAAGGGGAGTTTAAAATTGTAAGTGAATATAGGACTCAGATACAGTGTTAATGTTGCTTTTTTTTGTGTTGGATGTGTCAATGTTGCTTTCTTTATGTAAATCAGAAAGCAAAACAACGATATATTTTTTTTATTATTTATTTTTTCAACCTTTACGATGAAAAGCAATACAATATTAACATATAATATATCTCGTGCATCGCATGAGTATTGATACGGCTGTACACATGAATAACTTTGAATTTATGAAAGAAAAAAGTTTGATCGAAATTCTACTTTGTAGATACTAAGATTTGAATTATCATTTAGCTAACCGGTTTTAAGTTTACTCATTCATTGGACTAAAGCGACTTGATGTGAAATTCTAAGAACAAAGACAACCATTAACAATTCTACCTGACAAAATTGTGAGGAAATTACAATTGGAAAGGTTAAACAAAACGCGTCGCATGAGCTCGGTTGGTTGGTTCTAATCTTGTTAAGGTTTGAAAATAAAAATAAAATATTTATTTTTTTGTGATTCGACTAGTTAATATTAATAAATAAATTGAGTTTGAGCTTATTTATTTAACCAATCGAATTCGAATTGTCTGGATAATGATTCGATCCCGAATACTAGGAGCTCGAGGTCTGATTCGCCGGAATTATTCTGAGGTGTTTTCGGAATTTTTCGAGACTCGGTTTGGCCGGTAAATAGTTCTAAAGAAGAATATCTCCGCTTTTTTAAAAAAATGAATAAAAGGCAAATTAATCTTTTTGAGGAGCGGTATTAAGTAAAAACGGGCGGTAAATAGCGTATCACAACTTGATTTCATGAAGCTACAGAGGAAAGTCCGCAATGTCTAATCATATATTCAATCATATTAAAAAAAATATATATAATTTTGTTATTGAACCGAGCATCTTTACTCCAAGTATATAATAAGAAAACAATATGAGTGAAATAACCAATGGAGGGCTCTACAGTATTATTATTATTATTATTATTATTATTATTATTATTATTATTATTATTATTATTATTATTATTATTATTTATTTTATTTTTAATTTTTCGATCGCTAACATTTCCTTTTCCTTTTAACACAATAGATGGAGGTCAAGGTGAGTAGGCAACTGATTATGTGCATGATAGTAAAAAATACAAAAATCCAATTTATTTATTTATTTTATTTTATTTTTTTTTTTTTCTGGGTAGTGCAGTACTATTAAATAGATCTTAATTATTTACGTAGTCTATATGTAGGATTTTATTCGTAGAAATAATGTGTTAGTATATTTATTTTACACATATTTTGGGAAATTTATGTTAAAAAATACAAATACAAAATAAGTATTCCAATTTCCAAACATAAGATAATGTTGGATCACTGTATCAATGTTGGATCACTGTATCAATAACATAGAGATTTATAAATTAGGAAATGAGTAGCTTAATTAATTATTTATTGAAGTTATAAATGAAAAAAAAAAAACATTGTACTTTAAAAATAATGTAGAGGTCGATGATGTTAAGAGAAGTAGAGGTCGGCCTAGACTCACGTGGGAAAAGTCGGTTCAGAGAGACCTTAAAAATTAGAATATCTCCAAGGATTTAACGGTGGATAGGAGCGCTTTGAGGCTAGCAATCAACGTGTCGGAACTGTGACTTTTGCTCCTTTCTCCTTTGCTCCAATCTCTTCCTTTTGTTTTGTTTTGTTTTGTTTTGTTTTGATCCATTATTGTGTTTTTCTTACCACTGTTTTTCTTGGATTTCATCTCTAATCTACCCCAACTTGTTTGGAATTAAAAGACTTTGTTGTAGTTTTTTTTTTTCCGAAACGATAGGAGATATTATAAATCAAAATGCACAAATGTGCGAATACACAGCAGCCAACGGCTGAATACACAGCAGCCAACAGCTGAAAAGTGGGAGGACAGGTCTGAAGACCGCCTAGAATCCCGGCTAGCAACGCTAGAATAAAAACACTCACAACTAAACTGACCAACCACACAAACCACAAAACAAACTACAAGACCCCAAAAGGGTAATACCCGAGGAATTAAAAGGCTTTGTTGATATTGTGGTTGTTGTTATTGTACTTTCAAATAATATAAAAAATGTCATGTCAAATAATAATAAGAACAAAATAAAGGTGGCAATCATTGGGCCAAAATAGAAAATAGAATATTTAGGGGGTGATTGTGTACAAAATATTTCACCTCAAAAAATTTCAATTCAAAATCTAACTCAACTTTAACTCAACTCCACTATCTTTAATATTATTCATATAATTAAAAAATACAAACCAATCAGTCTTACACATCACATAAACTTTAATTTACTATTCATTCACTCACATAATTTTAACTACCAATCATTTTCAATCATTTATCTCCTACTTTATATCAAATCAATTTTAATTATTTTATTTTAAATATTATTTTAATATATTTTTTAAATCTCACTAATAATTAACCACACTACTTTATCAACATTAACCATAGTTAACTAAAATGAAATATTTTGGTTGAAATAATTTATAAATGTTATGAAATGCGAGCAATATAAAGAACACAATGTATAAAAACCGGAACAATTACAATCTGCTTTCTTTCTTCACTTTTTCGTACTCACTTTACAAAGCTAATGGTCCCTTTTATAGGCAACCTTTAACCCACTAGCACACACTTCAATGCACAAGATAATATTAATATTAATATTAGTGGTAAATTTCACATATTATAACACTCCCCCTTGGAATTACCACTACTAAATGTGCGTTTATGCTGCCTCGTTAAAAACCTTATCTGGAAAAACCCTGTGGGGAAAAACCGAGACAAGGAAAAAAGAGTACAGCCGCACATACTCCCCCTCGAGTTATCATCTGTACAAATCCCGAAGATGCCTCATCCCAATATTGTGCACGTGCTTTCGAAATATTGTCGTCGGAAGCGCCTTTGTAAACAAATCTGCTGCATTATCGCTTGATCGGATGTATTGAACTTTGATTTGTTTGTTTCATTCAAGCTCTTGCGCATATAAGAATAACTTTGGCGGGATATGTTTAGTTCTGTCACTCTTAATGTATCCTTCTTTTGTTTGAGCGACACATGCTGCATTGTCTTCATATATTACCGTCGGGTCATTATTGTTCGATAGTCCACTGGCTTGTTGAATATGTTGAGTCATGTTTCTGAGCCAGATACTTTCCCTAGTTGCTTCATGAAGTGCAATGATCTCAGCA
>CACSLK010003174.1:8185580-8195976 GCA_902706635.1 Striga hermonthica
ATATATATATTTTTTTTTTTTTGATTGACCTGCTTTGCTTTAGTATGATAGTTGGGTATTATTGGTGCTAATCTTTGATTGTTGTTTTTTGTGGAAGCCTGAAGGTTTATAATAAAGATCACCAAGAACTGCTTGTTTATTTATTTTTTTCTTTTTTAGAGAATGGCTTGAACTACAGAGCAGGCTAACCTGGGATGATAGCCTTTTGAATGGTATGATTATGATGTTCCCTGCCCTTTTCTTTTTTTTTTTACTCGATTCAATCGTTTATTGGAAGTCGATTTGATGAAAACAAAGAGAAAATCGCCTATTCTATCAAGTACAAGTCTTTTCGGTAACAAAGGAACTACGAATGTGTCTCTCACTCACCGATTTCCATTTTCCTAAGCTGGCTTTGGTTTTTATCCTAAAAAGATGAAGAACTTGAATACCTGTTTCAGTCTTGAGCTATGGAAGTCGAGTGTGCAATGATATTTCAGAATTTTGTTTGTATGATTATTTGAAATCAAGTGCCTTGTTAAATTTTGCTAAAGTTATCTCGGAATTAACCGGTTATGTTTAGCTTTCAGGCATATTTGGAGCATTGGACTGAATAGTTCTTCAATTGCGGCAAGGATTTCCAGCACAATACTCTTTTTTTTTTTTTTACTATTAAAGGTTAGATTTTGGTTAGTTTCCTTGTAGTTTTAGTTTTAATCATTTGAATATGTAGCTGAAAAGTGTTGAGTTTACAAAATGTTTTAGCCATCTCTTGGTCTTTCTCAAGTTTTGTAATGGCTCAATGCTAATATGGTCTACTCTCAAAACATTTTGTAAATTTAACACTTTTCAGCTACAGGTTCAAAATGATTAAAACTGCAAGGGAATTACACAAGATCTAACATGAAATAATTGATGGAAATCATTGCCCTCTGCAATTGCAATTGAACAACTACTCAGTCCAATGGTTCAAATATGGAATCATGTAAGCTTTGTTAGTAGCACATAAACATTTTCCCTTTTAAGCTCACGGGCTGCTCATAAATGGAGATTGGAGCTTGTGTTTCTTTCCTATTCGCGATGACTTAGTTCAATTGAGATTACGAGTATTGTTATCATCGTACAAATCTAGTGGAATATCTTTCACGAATTTTCTTCTCAGGCTACCCGCTGTTCTTTACATTAATTGCTTATTGTTAAAGTAGCAATCTTTGATATCATAATTAATCTTTAACAAAAATAGGTCGAAAAACTTTACGCAAGTTTCAATTTCATTCTTATGCAGGAGTTCCTTCAATTGTTGTCTTGGGTGTTTCTTTTCGGTGGGCTACATTGAACAGCATAAGCATCATCCTTTAGGTGTTCGATAAATTGCCCAAGAGAGGTATTGAACTATTCATCTACTGATTTGTCTTTACAAATCTTTCTCACTCTGTTTCCTTTATAATTTTCTTTGTAATTGTTGATTTTCGTGCAAACTTGCGATTGAAATTGTAGATGGCTGCTATTCCGGATACTTTTTCATTTCGTATGGCTGATCCGGATGCACTGTCCCAAATAAAAATCCAAGGAGATTATCGTAAGTTATTGTTATTATTATTATTTTTTGCCTAGTTAAATTGATTTATACATAGCAATTAGCATTTTAACTGTGAGTTTTCAGAATCACAGCCAAGTTTAATCGACACTTTAGAAAATCCCATCATCCAAACACTGCCCATCTTACAGCATGTTATACTTTGATGATTAACAAAAACAAACCGAGATTTCGGAGTAAATTTTTTTTAGTTTCGCCAGCTGTTTAGCTGCTTAGCCTCAAAGGTGGTTCCATCATTGAGCATGTCGTGAGCATCAGTCTCCATCCCTAGCTTAGATAGGGCAAGAGCCTGTAATTAGTAGGCCGTGGGCCACTCAGGGCCTGCATGGCATCTCTAAGGGCTAGTTCGGGCTGACCCATAATCTAGTAGGAGAGGGCCCATCTCACGGATATCGTCCCAAATGGTACTGTCATCATTATACCAGCTTGGAATAATATTCGATGGTGCTCTTGAAGTCCTTGTCCCTGAAAGCAATATCTCCGGATTTTTTCGTGTTCAGCATGTCTTTAACTTGCTGTGTCCATTCTTTGAACGAATGCTCATTTTCCGCACCCTCTTCATTTTTATAACCCTTTTTCAGCAAAATGTCGTGCACTGAAGATCCATTCTTGCTGTAGAACCACAGGGTTCTTCACTAGGTCCATTAGAACATACGAAGCAACCTCTATCTGCTTTTGAAGGGGTGCAACTGCAGTAAGAAGAAACTTAACATCAGGCCTATTTCTAGCTTCATACTGAAGGCACTTTGTGGCGAGCTCGATCAATGCAGTTGCATCTTTATTAGCATATTGCCCTTCCAGAGATGAGTCCATCAGCAGAGTCCATCAGCAGTAAGATGTTTTTGCCTCTTATTAAATCCAAAGCCTGTAGTAGCACATAAATCAATCTCCAAGAGGACAAATTAATTAACTTTTTTTTTTTAAGTACATTTTTCCAATCAATTTACTTTTGACCTCATCTCAATAAACAATAAAAGATCCAAAAGGATGCATCGTACATGACTAGGCGGGATAAGGTTTCTACTCAAAAGATCGAGAAGAACTGTTCCACAACTGTAGATGGCACTCTCTTGAATGACCCTGCTTGTTCTCAAAAACTCTTTGTACTATAACGCTTCCCATCCCAACTATTCTTCATCAAGCCAAAACTTGACAACCTAGGATCACCATCCTCATCAAAAAGAACTTTGCAGGCATTTAAGTCATGATAGATTTTCTTATTTTTGGCATTACAGTGGTCACGGGCCCGTGCTATGTGGTATGCAACTCTTGGACGCATTTCACATGGCAGGGGCTTCTTATACCAGTGAAAAAGGTGCTTAGACAGCATATCATTAGGCATGTACTCTGTAACTAACAGTCGTTCATCGCCTTCAGCACAACATCCAATCATGTTCACCAATCTTTTATGGCTAACCTTGCCAACTCCAGCGGTCTCTGTGGACTGCCACAGTTGTTGAGAATAAGGCCACGATTGCAGAGTTCTATATATATTAGTGCACTCGGTGACAACCGAGAAAGAATATAACTCATGTTAGTACTATTGCATCTTTATATATTAGTGCACTCAGTGACAACCAAAAAAGAATACAACTCATGATAGTATTATTGCATCTTTATAGCACCTTTAATTTCCTCGAGCAACATTGATTATGTGAAGTCATCCAACGAGACTTGAATATTTTCAACTATTTGTTTGTGATGCAATCATATGGGAGCAAATTTGCATGCGACATACCAAATCCATATAAATGAATTAGTGAAACAACAAAATATTATTGTTCTCTAAATACGATGTAATTGTTTTTTTTAATGTATTCACAACGCGTGTAACATGCACGCGCTCTTGACATTGATGGAGATGAAACTACGGCTCCGGAAACCCACCATAGTGAAGAAACTTCAGATCGGTCCACTCTCGATCGAGCATGTTCTCGACGGGTTTGGTCAGGTTGCCCACCTTGCTGAGAGGAAAGATGTAAGTGTTGGGATCAACAACAATTTTATCATAGGACACGGGGTGGTATTCTAATCTAATTACACGTGGTCCGTTAAATGGACAAAATGACTGTTATACCACACGTCGTGCAAAAAAATTTGAGAGGGTCCTAATGGAGCAAAAAGTTATCCGCGTGTACGCTGCGAATCACAGGTAAGTTGTAAACAAGTCAAACATTTTCATTCGTGATTATGATTTGTATTCGTAAAAATTTAAATTCGAATTCGAATAAGAATAGTGTTTAGGATTATAAACGTATTCGGAATATAATATGCACATTTTCGATTCGAAATTATCGATTATACTATAATAATGTATAAATTTAACATATTATATATAATATAAAATTTTATTTATATTATAATATATATAAATATGACTCAAAAAATATTTTTATATTTAACAAACCATACTTATTTTAAAATACATATTATATTCAAAAAATATATTTCAAAAATATATAAATAGATTTATATATTTATAAATAATTTTTGAAAATGAATTTCTAGTCGTGTCGAATATATTCGATTATCTTAATCAAATCGAATACGAATCGCAAACTAAATTCGATAAGGAATCGAATACAAACACAAATAGTCAAACATTTTCATGAATTTGAATCAAATCGTTGAGTACTCGTTTCGATTCATTAAATTACAACCTTAAGCCCTAATCACAGGACGATGATAAGAGGGTCTTTTCCAAATGCGGAATTTTTGGAGACCATCAAAAGGGAGGTTATGGAGAATGGACCGGTGATTGTGGCTTTCTGTAAGAAGCTTGGCTTTGATGCTTTGTCCCGAGGGGAAATATTGGGCCCCGCAGTGCCGCTATTAGAGGTTGGAGGATCTTTTAATTGGCATGCGACCTTACTCATTGGTTGGGGCCATCACGAAGGGCGTGATTTTTTCGAAATTCAGAATATCCACAAAAATGAATGGTCAGATCATGGCTTCGGGCGGATTCTTGTAGAGGATGTTGAAGAGTGTTATTTTTGGGATGTGGTGAGGAGGTAAAAGAGTTTCTGATTTTCATGAGATGATATTTTGAGTGAAACATTGCTTAGTTTGTTGAGTGAAACATTCCTTAGCAACAAACTAAGCAATGTTTCACTCAAAATCTCATGAAAATCAACAACCCTTTTACCTCCTCACCACATCCCAGAGATAACACTTTTCAACATCCTCTACAAGAATCCGCCCGAAGCCATGATCTGACCATTCACTTCCGTGAGTATTCTGAATTTCGAAAAAATCACGCCCTTCGTGATGGCCCCAACCAATGAGTAAGGTCGCATGCCAACTGTAAGATCCTCCAACCTCTACAAGCGGCACTGTGGGGCCCTATATTTCCCTCCGGGACAAAGCATTAAAGCCAAGCTTCTCATATAAAGCCACAATCACCGGTCCATTCTCCATAACCTGTCTTTTGATGACCTCCACAAATTCCGCATTTGGAAATAGCCCTCTTATCATCGTCCTGTGATTAAGGTTTAGAGTTGTAATTTAATGGAATCGAAAACGATTTGATTCAAATTTGTGAAAATTTGATTATTTGTGTTCGTATTCGATTCTTTATCGAATTTAGTTTGTGAATCGTATTCGATTAAGATAATCGAATAGAAATTCGTTTTTCGAAATTATTTATATATTTTTTAATATAATATGTATTTTTAAAATAAATTAAGTATGATTTTGTTAAATATTTTTGAGTTTTATATTTTTATATAAATAAAATATTATATTATATATAATATGTTAAATTTATACATTATTATCGTATAATCGATAATTTCGAATCGAATATTCAGAATACGTTTATAATCCTAAACACTATTCTTATTCGAATTTAAATGTTTACGAATCGCAATTACGAGTCGAAAACGTTTGATTTGTTTACAAGTTACCTGTGATTCGCAGCGTACACACGGGGAACTTTCCGCTCCATTAGGACCCTCTCAAATTTTTTTGCACGACATGTGGTATAACAGTCCATATGTCCGTTTAACTGACCACACATGTAGTCAGCTTGAACACCACCGCGTGTCCTGTGATGAAATCGCTGATTCCAACACTTACATCTTTCCTCTCAGCAAGGTGGGCAACCTAGAAAACCCGTCGAGAACATGCTCGACCGAGAGTGGGCCGATCTGAAGTTTCTTCTCTCTGGTGGGTTCCCGGAGCCGTAGTTTCATCTCTATCAATGTCAAGAACGCGTGCATGTTACACGTTGCTGTGAATACAAAAAAAAACAATTACTAGAGAACAATAATGTTTTGTTGTTTCACTAATTCATTTATATGGATTTGGTATGTTGCATGCAAATTTGCTCCCATATGATTGCATCACAAACAAATAGTTGAAAATATTCACGTCCCGTTGGATGACTTCACATAAGAACCTTGATTGAAATACCCAATTGAGAAAAAAAAAACCTTAGACTAAGCTGTGGGACAGTCCCACTGTAGAAATCGGGTCTTCTATTTGTCAACTTGTTGGGGCCAAAAAATAAAAACAAAAATGGTGAACATATGACATGGTCAAATTGTAAACTAAAGTTGTGGTTATAAATGCAAATCTGAAGAAATATATGTGTATAAAATATAAATTATAAAATGTAATGTCGATAAAAAAACAAGGGTGAGCGACGTATATCTAATCCTAGAATCGCGTTTGGTTCGGTCCGAGAAATTCCGGCCATCAATGGCCAAGATTGTGGATACTGATTCTGGATTTCCAATGTTTGGGGTGAAGCTCTCTAAGTACCCCGGAGAAGAAGATCCTAAATCCAGACGTGAGCGGTAAGTTCGTGTTCCTGATTTTATACGCCATGAATTGATTGTTCGTGTTATTTGCTCTGCGGTTTTTTCGATAGTTTAGATTTAAGATATGATATGTTAATTGGAGGCGAGCTGCACATGCACATTATTTTCGTGTGAAATTGAATCATGAATGTCGACGAGTTCATAAGCGGCACCGTACTGGAATTTATTCAATTGTTTATCCGATTTATTGAGTAATTCTGTCTTGATCTGATTGTTGACCAGAGCTTACTAGGGTTTGGAACTACTTTGAGTAGCTAGTTTATTGTATCTTGGGCACCTGCTGTTTGTAAACTCTCTCTCTCTCTCCCTCTCTTATTAATAATAATGTGTATTTGCTTTCCATGTGTAACATATGCCGTGACATGTGCAGTGAACAGCGTGTGGAGGAAGAATTTCATGGATATTCAGAACTTGCACTGAGAGAATACAACGGGAAACATGTTGTTGGAAACATGTTGTTGTTCTCTCTGATCTTATTTTATATCATATCGCTATTCGGTTTATAAGTTTGATTTATATATTTTTTTAAACTTGTAGCGGACTAACTTGGTACTTTCAAAGCTTTTGAATTATGAATCTCATGCATCGTTCCGTGGTTGTGGACTTTGAGAGAACGCGTCCAATATGGCATCATATTAACTCGGTGGCTGAGCGAGAACATCCTGATGCCTCTGATAAACCACTCATTTTGTTTGCCGAATGGTATACGACTTATTATAAATTAGAGACACAGTTCCTACACGGTTGGTATTCTTGAAGCCTGAAGATAATTGTAAATGCTCGTCCACCTTTATTTTTGTGCTCCTCAGTCATATTTTTTCCATTTCATTTCCTTTTTATAAACATCCAATGCTTAGTACATGCATATTATCAAGTGATTCTGGTGGTTCTGTCTACTATCAAAATACAGTTGTGTGTATCTTTATTTCTTAAATATTGAATTATTTGATGCCTGATACAGTGCATGGTTGTGTGCATATCCGTGTAAAATTCGCATTCTATTTCATCTATTTCGTGCTGGTGTCATTGATGATTGCCCGGTGGAAGCAGCCTGGAACATGAGTACTGTCCTGACAAGGTCCATGAAATCTGCTGGGTAAGTGAGGTACTTCTCGTTTCTGTAGCTTGTATTAACGTGTTGTTACTATTTTTTGTTAAGTTTTGGGTAGCATTTGTATAGTTTCCACCTTTAACGTGAGGTTGCTTTTGAAGGTTTTGTAATGCCAATCCCTTTTTGTAACCTTGAATTGTTATGTAGCATTTATCTTCATAATATGAAGGTATAAAAGCCAGTTAATTAGTTCTCTGAATTCGATTTACTGTAGTAATCTATATAGAGGCAAACAGTTGAATCTGTTATTGGATGCAAGGTGTGCAAGCGTAATGTTGATTGTTACGGGAAATTGACCAAACGACAAAAACAGGAAAATGCTGCCATGGCGGAATTTGCTTTGAAGGAATACAATCAGCAACATGTTTCTGTTCTCTCTGTCCCTTTTCATCTTCCTTTTCTTTCTCCCTCAGTCAGAGTCTTGCATAATTTTTTTTGTTTTCTTTTTTTTCTTTATGTGAATTAGGGAACGAAATTGGAGTTTGGGAGGGCTTGGAAGCGCCAGACGTTTAAAAGCACTGGTCTTGGTAAGGACTTCCGTGAAAAGGAAACAACTTGGACGCATATGAACTTTGTGGCTAAGCGGCCCCAACGTGCTGAACTCACTGAACAAGGTTTTGATAGCTATGAAGAAGTAATTTTGTTTGCTGAAATGTATTTGGAGGATGGTTACGGTTACGTGCTAACTACCCTGTCAGTCTTGATTCCTGGAACTAAGCGTAATGCTCTATCTTTCTCTGCTGTATAGTAATTACTTTTCCTGTGTCTTTTTTTATATGCATGCATCATCATCCACATTGAGAAATCTAAAACCCGGCGTGTACAAAATTTTCTCCTAGTATTGCAATTGCAGATTTGGGTTTAGTCATCTGAGCTATTGTAAGATTGCTCTAAATACTTTGATTTTATTTGTTTGCTGCAGAAATTGGATGTGCATACTGCCCTCTAAGCATTATACATCCAAGTTTCAGATGTTTTAATTAGAAATTTAGAGGTGAATGTCCTAGGTGGGTGAAACTTGAAAGACTCCTGTATTTATTAAGGTGAAGTTATTATGTAATCTTTTGTTATAATTAGGTGTGATTTATGGACTGAGCTGCCGTACTCTGCTTGTTAAGTGAAGTTTTATTTCGAATTTAACACTGTTTTGTTTGCCCAGTTGGTGGTATGTTTTTTAGCCTTTTAGTTTTTATCGTGCGATGAAGTTGTCTAGCAAATAAGAGAAATTCAATTGGCCAAACAAGTCAGAAAGGCATCAAATCTCTTACCCAGAGCATTGAAGTTGATTATTCCCCAATTTGCAGCTTGCTTGTTTGATATTTGAATCCCACAAGCTTGATATTCCCAAAGTCCTCGGAATATCAAGTTTCCACTGGGCGGATTTGCACCATTGTTTACTTCAAAACTCATCTTGTAGATTATAGACCGATTACTTTTCTACCATTGTTTACCTGAAAACTCGTATTGGTAGACTATAGACCCGTAGCTTTTCTATAACCCTTCTTGGATGTTGACCTTTTGGTTTTGATATACCAATCGTCGGTGCTCGAATAACTCAAAAGCATCTCGGTTGTTCGGACACAACTCGTAGCTTGATTAGAACAGGGTTGGCTCAGAGTGTGGTTCGGACAGCTTGGAACCGGGTCGGTAGAATGGAGATAAGATTGAACCAAGGAAGAGTAGAACCATGTCAAGTTAAGACTGTGATAGTCTGTTAGATGCTCGACTTAGACCTATGGTAGCCGAGTAACAACCTAAAAGGCAGTTTTGGCTCGGTAAGCCTGCATTAGTCAGAGCATAGGTGACCGAGCTACTTAGCTCGATCAGACGTAGATCGACCATCTCGAGTTGAGGACTGAAATATTCTTATAAATGATGAAAAAGTAATGAAATAAACTTACCTATTTGTACAAGTTGATGTCACTTAATAGATGAATTGTATCTCTTAAAAGATATAATGTCGGTTAGCTCGAAATACAATAGGAGATGCGAAAACAAATCCAAACAATGATGAAAGCATTTGATAACGAAAAAGTATGTAAGATAGTTTTACCAGAAAATAGCCCTAATTAACCATTACACATGACATCTATTGAACTAGAAAACCAAGACAGAGCTCAATTCCTCTCATGAGAAAAACTACTGGGAGTTTTCTATAATTTAATCCACTTTGTCGAATTCCAAAAGGGCCAAAAATTATGTAGAAGTTCGACGAAAACGAGGATAAAGAAAATAAAAGAAATAAAATAAAAAAACACGAAGACAATTCAAAAAACAAAAACATACAATTTTCAAGTTTTTGGTCATAGTCATTGCAGGAACCGTCCTTTATATAAAGGAAACCTTAGATGACTTCTTAAGAATATGTTGATGTGTTCTGGGCACATTCCTAGCCAGCTGCGTAGCTCAGAGGTCCAAATGAAACTTCTCGAAACAGAATGCAACGACAATGGGTCCCAATAAATCCCCAACCGCACATCCTGCCAAAGTTGTACAAAATGCATTGAATTTAGATGGGAAACAATCATGCATAAATTAGTAAATTCTTTTTTACCAGTTTTCTCAAGTACACAGTATATATGTACAAAGTATACCTATCCACTGTCCAGTTGAAGGGCGAATCAACAGTGCCCCAATCCCAGCACCAATAGATGCAAAGATGAGAGAGCTTCCGCACCTAATGGTGGCACCGTAAACCTTCTTCCCTAGAATCTCAAGCTGATCTGCTGTATCAATTATCTCGTCTTCTTGTGGAGCTTTAGTTAGAGAAGAGAAAAAACGATAGACATCAATGCTGACTTGAACAATCCAAGATGCCAAAACACCAAGACAGTGACCTATTGAGAACAAAACCAACAAACCAAAAAAAAAAAAAAAAAAAAAAAA
>CACSLK010003174.1:8216684-8232706 GCA_902706635.1 Striga hermonthica
ATTTGTTACATATTTATCGTTCTTGTAGACATCGAGTCCAAAGTGCGGAGACTTATCTGGATAGACGGGCTTCAACCACCCGGCCCCAATGCCAATGCCGTCACTAGCTTCATGGTTTCTGGATGGTACCTCCTTTCGGGGTTCGATTGATGGGATGCTGTCATGATTGCTTTCTGTAATAATTATTAGGATTTAGGAGTTAGAATGCATGAAACAAACTATGAAAAAACATAAAATAGAACAGGTACAACACAGTTCTGATACTCACAATTCAACACCAATTCATATTACAAGAGCTGGTCATATATTACATGTAGTTCAACATCAGAAAATATGATAGAGAATAAAATTTTCAATTTCTCGCAATCATGCTATCAGATATAACTCAAGTCCTATGGATGCTTACAGTCGTCTGAATTTCTCAAGTACGCCAAATACACAAGCACATATCCTCGAGCTATAAGCCTGAAACATGTGTTTTTTAATAAGTTCCACCCAAAAATAATGATCCTGGCAAACACTAAAATCACAAGGACAACACAATGGGATAACTTTTCCAGGAAAGTATGAAGTCCAAGTTCTGATGACAAATTTTTGCCAAAATCAGATTCAATGACTTCATTCCTAATTACTAGGATTTTAGCCTTTTATTCAAGAAAAAAAAAACAAAATACAAATGACTTTTGTTGAATGCAAATTAGTATAAGATTTCTCAACATGCAAGTATAATAGATTAGCGTACAGTCAAGTGTGTGTTTTTACCTGCAGATCAGTGTTATTAAATGGCGGCCATGACGGTATGGCGTGGCGGATTTTTGACAATCCGCCATGCAAAATTTGTGAATGATGGCGGTCATGGCGGCGTCATAGACCGCCAAGGCGGCCGCCATGGCGGAATTTTGGCAAAACGCTACCGCCTTCCGCCATTAATAACACTGCTGCAGATACAGATTCTTTAGCATTGTTCATATGCATACAAGAGAACAGATAATACCAACATGAATTCACTAGGGCTTATTGCAAATCATTTTGAAGATTCTAGTCATTTCCATTAATTGACTGAAGCTAAACATCCAAGCTAAGAAATGCCTGCCTTTATCATTTTTTTTTTTTTCCAGTCCTCATTTGTCAAACTGAAAACATGCTGTATTAGCATATTACTATACCAAGGAATTTCATGGACAACAGTAAAAAAAAAAAAAAAAAAAAAACTTTGGAAGCAAAACCAAGAGAATACTAAATTAATGTTCTATAGCCACGTAGTCAAATATTACATTTCAGAGTGAAAATGATTTTTAACACAAGAATCCAAACAAGGTCGCACAAGAAATAAAAATTCTTAAAAAAACTCCAGGAAAAAAATATTTACCTTTGTAAGCTAAATATTCAAGTGCTTTCTTCGAAAACAAACGAGTATAATAATGATAATGGGAGTAGAAGATGCAGTTGATGCCATAGAACAAACTAACAACAGACTTGTCTTACCATTGAAAAAATTCATGATACAATTCTGTATGTCCTGAAGATCTGATCTATTAGCCAATTTGGACAGCATCTTGGTTGCAGTATCATGGAGCTGTTTCCCTCTCATGTCCTCGCTCGCACAAAATATCCTTCTCACATATTCAAGTTCCCTGGAGAGGTTTTCAGTTGTCCAATCCTTGACAAAGTTCTGGAAAACTTCCTTCACAAAACCAAACATCTCAGACGGATGACCACAGGCAACACAATAGAACTGCATTTCCATCGAGCTCTGGGAACCCACTGCACTCTTCCCATTTCTGATATGCGATTCTTGCAACCCACAATCAGCATGGCACCAATGCAAGCAAACATCACATCCAACCCAACTACACGTGTTCGAAGCCATGTCGAACTTTGAACACACGAGACACATGCATTCGCGGCAAAAATCACTCATCCGAGAGCAAATCTTGCAGTCGCATTCATCCACAGGCAGAACACTCTTGCAGTTGAGGTTTCGGCATCTCATATTCAGAAATATCTCCGCCAGATCGGAAGTCGGGATGTCATTTTTCTGCAATAGAAATTCCCGGAGACCTGTTTTAAGCGCCACCAAGATCTCCAGTTGAGTGCTATGCGCATTCACTAGCATATCCAAGGTTACGTCTGACCTCTTCTGTAGAGCCTTCTGAAGAGCATTCAGCTGCCATTGCTTCGCAGGATTGCAAATTATGTCGAGAACAAATTCTTTGATACTTGCAATTTGTTTCCCACTCATATCACTAAACCTCCGACACATTATGGGTAAAGGTTCAGAAACTGTCATAAAAACTATTGATTCGGCAAAGTCGGATCCAATCATTATTGAGTGGTCTTTTTCATTTGATCCTTTCTGCCTTTGTAAGCTATCAGTATCTTTCTCAGTCATTAATTGCCTCCTCTCTGTGCAATGATTGAGTCCATTCTCATAAGATCCAAAACTCTGTGCTCCAGATAAATGTTTATTGAAACTTAATTGCCTTTCCAGAGCAACCGGCAGTTTGGAACTGCTCCCAGTGACTCTCGTAGTCTGCGCCAAAGCTTGTCCACCCGACTTGCCTTCAGTTGATTGGGACCGGTGAACAAAGACATTTTCTCTTGACGCCATTTCCTGATGAGCTGTAGCTTCTTCATTCTTATTCTCTTCTGCCAAAGCTTTCCAATCCACCCCTTGAAACAATGGTTTACTTTTGACGGACTGTTCAAAATCAGGTGCATTATGAGTCAGGGAACAGCTGGGATTATGAGTGAAATGCTGAGAACCAGAAAACGACATGGAAGCTGTAAATCCATCAGAATTTGTCCGAAACGAGCTAGCAAATGAGTTCATACTTCTCCCATGGCTTGGAGAACCTGGGGCCTGTCCTCTACTCTGAGCACCAATAGGTAATAAAACATTTGGCAAGCTAAGGGAAAGTTCGAGCGCCAACTTATCATCTTTAGGCTTGTTACTTGTTGTGTGCTGAACTTCCTCTGGCTTCTTAACTGGATCAGCAGAGAAAAACTGAAATCCCCTGGCACTCGGCCCTTCGATCTCAACATCCCCATTTTTTTCAAGGCCCCACACTTTATTTTCAGCTTCGGATTTAGTTTCTGCCAGAGGAAGACAGTCGGAGGGCAATAAAGCGACACCTTTGCCCTTATCCTTCAATATAGGGGACATTTTCTCATTAAATGGATGTTCACTTCCAGCTGTTATTTCCACATTTTCAGCAACGACAGTCTCACGCACTTCCATTTCAACATCAACACCTCTCTCTTCTTCTTGCTCTTGTAAAAGTAACTTGTCACCGCATGTGCTGTCTGCATCCTCCTCTAAAGAGCCTCCCATTCTAGCCTCAACTACATTGTTTTCACCTCCAGTGTCATCATTCATATCATTCTCATCTCCACATTCACCGCCCTTTTCAAATGACGTGGCCTGACAACCAACAAAATCATTATTTTTCCCCACATCATCCTCAACATCTTTAGTTATTTCACACTCTGCTTGTCCGTCCCAGCTTCCCCCATCTCTTGCATCCCCCTTATCGACAGACAAGAATCTCTCCCTTTCCTGCAGCACACTATCTTCAAGAGGCAATTCATCATCCGCCTTCTTTTGAGGCAAGCTCTCACAGACAGCAGCTCTATCCTCAGCAGCCGGCTCAGCCAATGCTGCATGCGGCTGAGGATCAGGCTCCAGCTCCCCTTCCTCCCGATCACTGCCGGGCCCACCACTCTCCACCGGCATATTATCACACTTCCTTCCCTCGACACTCTTTGACAGCTCACTTCCAGAATCCTTAGACCAAGCTGGGGATTTCACATCTGTAACTCCCTGGGGAGACCTCGACTTTCCAACTTCCTTAGACTCCATTCTACTCCCTCTGCTCGACTCAGTCCCACTCCTCGACCCATCATCACTCTCTTTGCCACCTCCAAATCTCCTCCATGACGTGGCAATACTGTCCCCCTTGGGCCTGTCCCTCTCTGACCTGAACCCCTTTGGGAAGTCTCTCCTTGGTCCGGAAAAGCTCTCAGACCTATACGTCTGGTCCATACAATATGTGGCCTTGGGCGAAGGGCTCAAAACCCCTCTGCCACTTCCGTCTCTAAACCGATCGTAATGCTTCCTACGCTCATAACTCTCTAAATCGTAGTCCGGCCGCTTTCTGGCCATTTTCAAGCTTTCCTTAACTTCTTCTGGTCGGTCGTACCTCAATGATGATGAAGACAAAACCTTCCTACCGCTTTCAGAGGATCTGTAGTAGGAGGAGCTCCTCTGCAGAGAGGAGGACGCACGCTGCAAGCCAGGCTCCTCCTTTCTTCCCCAATCTTTAACAGCATCTTTCTTCTCCTGGTACGAGTGGAGATCCTCGCTCGACTTCAGCCTCTTCATGACTTCCACATTCCAAAATCAATTCTTGCAGATATTGAACATGACCAGACCAAAAAAATAACGACAAATAGTCACCACAGTAAGTTCTTTCCTCCCCAATATACTCGGAAATTACCCCAGCCTAAAAGTTATGCTCTAACAAAACAAGAGACACATATAAATCAATAGATCGGCCAACCTACCCATTAAATTACGTTAACTAACTCGAGATCGAGATGTGGTCGAAGCTTCTCAAATACCATCACCAATCGCAAAAACAGAAAGAATATAGCACGAATCGACCAGCTCAAGCTTTCCCGGAGCCCTAGTCCGACTAAAACCCTCTAATTTTTCAAGTTTTACTACTTCACATCCAGATTCAAAGGAACCAGCTTAGGAACTCACCAAACACATGCGCTCGCCGGAGAGCTAACCGCCATGCGAGGAGATAGAAGAAGTGAGTATACGTGCAGGTGTTGGGGGGCGGTGGGGATGTGAGAATTGGATTGGCAGCAGAAATGGATTTCTTTGTGGTTGGGGAAGACGAAGAAAAGACTTTGATTGAATACGCAAAGTGAGTAGGTAAAAAAGGGACAATAAAATCAATGCGCTTCTCTCTCTCTCTGTCTCATCTCAAAGGTCAGAGATATTAGTCAACTTAGGTTTGAAAATAGTCCCCAAGGCCAATTTGGGGGTCATTCTATGTCTCCGGGTTGATTTTCTTTTTTTTTTTTACATAGGTTCCAGCCCACTTTCGATGTTGCAGTCATTCTTAGCCCTAATTTTCGGCCCTCACAGAGACTTCGGGAGTTAAATCCAGAACTCGAATCAATGATTTTCTGTTAGACCCTAATCCCTGGCCCCACAAAGACTTCCGGAGTTAAATCTGGAACTCGCATCAATGATTTTCTGTTAGACCCCTATCTGTACACTCTTGGGCCCCACCGATCCTACCGCCATCAGGAAGTGATTATCAGCAAGTCACCCTAAGGCCGCCACGAGGTTCGCCCCTCCTGGGTGTCGGACACGGCACACGGAGCTTGCAAGCGAAATTGAAGTCCTCCTTCCCACCACTGCGCTATGCCCCAGGGAGCAATCTTATTTATTTATTTATTTATATAGGTAGGTTCCATATTAGGTTCCTAGTTAGTACTGGGAAAATTGCGGTATGTGTCATTTAACTATTATTTACGAGTTTTTTCGTTTTTGAAAATTTGGGTGTACAACTGTACATGCTTTTTCAGCCATTTTTCTACCGTCTCGAAATTGAATTTTCACTATCAAAGTTTGTAATATACCTTACATGTCAGTCGTAATTAATCACGGATAGATCCATCTATGGTCAGCTTGAATCTTTTGTGTTAACTACATTTTTCATATAGTTAATATGTGTTAATTAAAATTTTATATTTAATATTCCTAAAATATAAATACCAAGTTTTTATTTTAAAATTATAAATAATACTTACAAAATAACATTATAATTTCTTTTTAAATTAATACACCTCAATTGTCGAATTCGCCGGTATTATATTACAATATTTTTAGTTCTTATACCATATAATAGGCTTGATAGGTAAATTTATTATTTTTTTAATTATAATCAATAAATTTTTTATGACAGTGTATAATAACATATCTAGTTTACTTCCTAAGTAAGAAAAAGCGTAGAAACAAAATATGAGAAACAATCCCAAAAAAATTAGAAGTTCACAGCAAATATGATATGATATGATTCTAAAAACTGTCAAGTCATAGACATAAGTTGGTCCTATATTCGATTTCTAAGTCATTTACAAATTTTAACATGAGAAAAAAAAACATCTGGATACTATAAAAGATTGAGCTTGCAAGAGTCGATTGCATTCCAAATTTTTAATTCATGTCAATCATAAATCGTAAAACGCAAGAGAATGATCGAATCTTGAATGTAGTGTCGGAGGCAATTGCAAGTTTACAACCTACACATGATGAGAAAATGATAGGATGACCACCAAATTCTTCAATCTAGCTCATTTAATTTGCATCTATTTTACATTAGACAATAATATGTTATTTTTTAAAATTCAACAATAGGAGCTCATTTTATTCATTTTATTTCGTTCGCACAATAGGACAGTAATTTTGCTTGTTATAAAATTAATCGGCCAAAAAATTTTACCACCTCATACATCGCGCATGCACTTTACTTATTTCTTGAAATGACCATGAGTGATTATGATCATGTTTAAGAAAATAGAACCTGACCGGCATGTTCAATCGAGAGACTAGCAAACACAAAACAAAATAAATAAAAGCTACATCACAAAATCAACAATACATAAACTGAACACATCCCTCTCTATAAACAAACTTTAGCCACAACAATCGTCCCGACAATGAAAACAGAACAACAGATGGAGGCTTCTCAAATTGAAAATTCCATCATAAAACTCCAAACGGCTAATCAAATATGACAAAGGGCAAGAGCCCGAGCCAAATCTATTCCAAAATTGACATAAAAGAAGAAGGGGGAGATCCAAAAAAACAAAGTTGATTGTTCCGGTCGGCCACCAAAGAGTGACTCCGACGCCGGCCCAACTGGAGGCCGGAAGAGGAGCGGCGGTGTACAGAAGTAGGAAAAGAGAAGGAGGGCAACACACTTGTTGTTGTGTGTATATATGTTTTGAAAGACGTGAAGAGCTAAAAGAAATGTATTATACAAAAACATAATCTAAAGAGCTAAAAGAGTTCAAAAACTTCAACATTCTGCTAAAACAAGTACTAACTAGATTATATTTAATCCACTCATCACAGAATTGAGTTTCAAAGTTTCAACTACACAACACTGCCTGCACTAAGAAATATTCGTCATTTGGACAATTCTTTTCCAATCACTCAAATTCACATAACAGTGAACCAATAAGGAAAGAGAAGAAGAAAAAAAAAAAAAAAATCAGTCATCATCACTGAATTCAGAATCATCACTGAATTCAACCGCATCAACATCTTCAGCATCATCACTCTCAGAATCATCACTAATAACATAGCTCGCCTTTGCCCTGTTCCCCCTCTGAGGCCTACCTTTCGGGGCCACCACCACATCTTCTTGCCTGGCCTCCATTGTACTGCCAATGCTAGAATTCTCGGGTGAGCTCTCCTGTACATCGTCATCGAGAATGATTGTTTTTCCAAGAATCGAGCTGCTTTTCTTGTTAAAAGGTGAAGACCTCATTTTCCTCACTTTCCTTTCAGGAGAATTCTCAACTGGCTTCAGAACCTCAGATATCAACTTCTGTCCTAAGCTCTTGTTGCTACCTGCTGTGGCTCCTCTTTTCTTGGTGCCGCCAAGTGGCGGTTTGGCCGCTTTTGAGTTGGCCGGTTTTCTGCCACCTCCTTTCTTTTTCTTCTCACCATCATCAATGACCTCAACATCAGCGATATCATCATCATCGGCTATTTCTGAAAGCGTTGACTGTGACTTCTTTTGTAAAGCAGTCTTGTTAGGTTGCTTGGTCTTTGCTGGCACCTGATGCTGATCAGTTTCCATATCTGTAAGGAAAATGAATTATCGTGTCTGGTGTTAGGTACACAAGGTTCATGATGTATACACGTGTATGCAATTGTTTAACCAATTTAGAGTCGACCACTGGTTGAAATTTATGTCGACTACTGATTTCAACTTCTAGTCCTCGTATTTCTCTATATGCAATTTGAGTTCACATGCCATATCACATGTTGCCTTTCTTAATTTATGGAGATGCAGATAATGAATCAACTAAACATATATATCATTGTGGCTCGACTTTGAATTGGCTCAATCAAGAGCTGATATCAAGAAAAGACAAGGACCAAACACGAGTTTCGAACCGAGAAATGGAAAAGTGGGAGTTCTTTGAATGCACACAAAAACTAGTTACAAGTTTATAAGAATGTGGCGATAAGAAACAATAGTTAACATGTCACTTTCGTTTAACCTCCAATTGGTCGGTTTTTTTACCATTAGATAAAAGTGAACTTTTCTTCATTTAACAAATCTACATATGGCTTTCACTTTACCTTCAGAACGATCAGGAGACGAATCAAAATTATAGGCAGCAATACGTTTCCTCAGATCACCTACATCATCATCATCATCTTCATCATCAACCTGCAACAATTCACGATGACAGGAAAAGTAAGAGAACATATTGGTTTTGAAAAAGACAATTCAGTCACCAAAGTTTGCAAAATGTAGATATATATATATAAGACGCTTTCAAACCTTTTCAGCTGGAATTTTCTTTTTGGCAGCAGCTTTCGCTCTTGGCTTCTTGACTTTTTCACCAACTTCATTAAAAGAAAGTATCACACGTACGTTACTTTCAGACTGCTTGTCAAAAAGAAAAAGAAACGGTAAACACACACTGAAGCTTACCTGTTTCCGTTGCAGTTTTATCAGCAACATCCATGGGCACTGTAGCTGCAGTTGAAGATTCTTTGTTGCTAGCCTTCTTATTATTTTTGCGTGGATTTTTTGGTAGTGGTTTCAACACATTCGTGTCCCCAAGTATCCTTTGTCTATTCTCCTCCCAATTTCTCTCACATTTTGTTAGCACCTGAACAAAAATTCTCACAATTTTAGCTAAAAAGATAATCAATTTACATGCCAAAAGTTCATCAAAAAAAAAAAAAAAAGAAAAGAAAAAAGAGGGAATATCTCACTTCAATATATTTGGACTGCAGAGCATCAAGATCTTTAAGCCACAAGGACTTCACGGTTGCTCTTCTCAGCTCTTCAACTTCTTGAGTGAGCTTGTCCCTCTCTGCGCGCAACTCTTGCAGCTTCTCTGCTGTTAATGTGCCAATTGCCAAAGACAGCAAATAATCATAATCACCTGCAGAAACTCCTGGGGCAATTGCCACATCACTGCTTTCTTCACCTTCTTCTGTATCATTGGCTGCGCCAGCAACTGAAATTTCAGCTACACCCTTATTTTTCGGAAAAGGTGTAAAACCTTTTTGCTTCAGCTCCAGGAACAAATCCGCTCTTTTTTTGTTGCTCACAATGATGCTACCGTCAACAACACACCGAATAAATCTATATTTGTTATCACATTTCAGCATATCTAACTCAAGGTTGGCTAGCAAAGTTTTCTGCAAGACAAATTGATTGATCAGCGATGCCGAAAATGTGTACATATGTATTTATGCAATGTTTAATGTCAGATACAAAACTTGCCTTTCGCTTCTCGTAGAACTCAAGCCGTATGTAAAAGAATTCCTCAAGAACTGCAGAGGAAAACACTGAATTAGCATATGCATGTTGCTAAAAGAAATAAACCAAGGTTTTCAAGGTTTTCGTGACGTACTCTGTTCAGGGGTATCATATTTCTTGATAACACCTTTAGCATCAAATAAATGCATGTTGCTTGTGCTTATAGAAGTAGTCAACTTGAATTTTTTCAGCAAGCCTTCTTGCTTAGCAGCCAAAAGATTGTTAGTCGACATATGGACAGAGAAATGCACAATCTCCCCACCACTGTTATCACGACAGTCCTGAAAAATAAATGGATTCACTATTAGTTAGATACCCATATACCAGCCTTGGACAAGAATTTAAAATGAACAGTAAACGACCTCAATGAACGGATCCTTGCTCTTATCATTCTGAGCAGAAACGGACTCCAAGAATTCTTTATAATCTTGATTCCACTTCCGAATTGGAAGTTCTGTTATTCTTAAAGTTGTTTCATCAACTTCCTCTATGATTCCACTAACAGTGTAGCCACTACCAGCTTCCCTTGTTGAACTTCTTTCGACTGTACCTATGAATCCCTTATACCAAGGGTGCATAGGTTCCATAGGTTCATCATTCAACAAATGCCTCACATTGGCAATGATATCTAGAGGGTTGTAATTAGGTATGAAGGTGCTCCATCCTGTCCCGATTCCTTCACTTCCATTTATAAGAACCATCGGTATTATTGGCACATACCTAATACATACCACGTGACATCAGCAAAAGCAATTCCAACTAAACCACCTTATGTATGACAAATAACTCAAGAGGAACTCACCAAGTAGGTTCAATTGATTGCCCGTCTTCATTTAAATAGTTAAGGAGGATGTCATCTGCCTTTGGAAACAAGAACCTGGTAACGGGAGACAGCTGCGTAAAAATATACCTGGCACTCGCATGATCTTTGCCACCCTGAGTAAAAAAAGTTCATACATCATAAGGTAACTAGCCAAGTGATGATAGTAGTATTAGACCCACCAACACAAACAGGTAAAATGAGGGGTATTGCCAGATTTGTGACAAAAATAAAAGATTCAGTTGTCACCTGACCACGTGTACCAAATTGACCATTTGGTAAAAGAAGATTTATATTGTTGCTCCCCACATAGTCTTGCGCCATACCAATAATGGTACTAGCAAGACTTTGCTCTCCATGATGGTAAGCCGAATGTTCAGACACATAACCTGAGAATTGAGCAACTTTTGCTTCTTTAATGAAGTTCCTCTTGAAGGAACAGAAAAGTATCTTTCTCTGGCCAGGTTTCAATCCATCAACCATTGATGGAATCGATCTCTGAAGATCAGCCATAGAATACAGTATAAGTTCCTTATGGACAAAGTCACGATACTTTACGTGTTCATCTTGATCATCAAGGTAAGTGCCAGGCTGACAGACAGAAAACAGATAGTCTAGTAAGTAAGTCATTAATCCAATTCCAGCCATAGCAATAGAAATGAATAACTTGTTACAGAAAGTTAATACTGTTCATCCAGCTATCAACCTCAAATTGTCGGAGCCAATTCTTCCTAGCTTCGATCTTCTTCTTACTGAAGGCAAGTTCTATCGAATCCCCATCTTGTTCATCTACCCAAACAAAATCCTTCTTATGCTTTCCAAGATCTTGGAAGTATTCCTTGGCTTCCTGATCTGTGCTTGTTCCCAACCCCTAAAAGACCAGGAGAAAGACAACAAAGTATCTATTATTAGCCAAAGCAGGTCATGTAACTAATTCCGTTGTTGAAATTCCAGAAGGAAAACATCGTCAATATTACATATTACAAGCTGACAAACCTTATAGTACTTAATAGTCCAATTCTTTGCATCTGCTCCCTGGTTTTGTTTCCAAGCTTCATACTGGGGCATTGTATAGAAGGCTTCTTTTCTTCTCCCATCTCTATGTGTAGCCTACAAGGAATATAAGAAATAGAGAGATTACTATTTATGCAAAAGGAACCATCAAGCTAACGATAGTATGTCAAGTCTTGCAAACCTTTACAATAGGAGTTATGAACTCCAACAGAAATGTGGGAACTTTGAGTAATGATGGCCAGAATGAATGGATGAAATTAATCAATAGACCCTTGATATGGGAACCATCATGATCCTGCAGTTTTAAGTTCATTTTAGAAATGGATCAAAGAAATAGCAGTTTATCACCGGTCAATCCTCAGTCCATGAAAATGGTGGAAGGAAATATACATATCTTGAAGTACGGCAAAGGAACAGCAAGTCACCTGATCTGTCATAATCATCAAATGCCCATATCTCAGTGACTTGATGCTGTCATACTTTTTCTCTTGCTGGAGTCCTAAAATCTGCTTGATATTCTGGATTTCAGCGTTTTGCAATATCTGATTATGACTTGCTTCCCTCACATTGAGCAACTTTCCTCTCAAAGGGAACACACCATAGTAATCTCGCCCAACAACTGAAAGTCCAGCAATCTGGACAAGGATCAAGTCATAAATTATCCAATCTTACAAACAGTTTCTAGGACAAGTATTGAGCTTAAAAACTTACTGCAAGTGCTTTCGCCGAGTCTCCTTCTGTCAAAATCAAGGTGCACTTCTCAGAGTTCCTCCCTCCAGCCTCATTAGCATCAGCTAACTTGGCTAGTCCATATATCCTCCTGTCTTTTGATCCATCTGTTTTCTTAAGTTCTTTCTTCTGCTTGAATTCTGCCCATTCCTCAATATTTTTCATTATATCTGACTTGGCCACTGCAATAGATAATTTATACAGTTAAAGACTTCTATTAGAAAAATGCAGTGAAATCGACCTTTCAGATAATTAATGGCCGGGGTATAGGGAGTTGGCACCACAAACCTTTGTCTAAGAACTTTGATGAGAAATCCCAAGAAGACCCGAAACTTGATGCACGCAGCGTGAGAGTCTCTTTGGTTTGAGAATCAAAGGCAGGGTTGTCAATAAGAGAATTAACAAACACCCACAAATGGTTCTTCACAGTATGAGGCTTGATGTCAAATTTCTTGTTCTTCTTGTTCTTATTCTTTAGGGCCGTGACAAGGTGACTTGTTATCTTGTTAGTAACATAATCAACATGAGTCCCTCCCTTGATTGTTGCAATCCCATTTACAAAGCTGACCTGTTCAAGTGATCATCTGATAGATTAGTCTCACATAAACCAGCTTCCCTCACATTGAGCAACTTTCCTCTCAAAAGGAACAAAAGGGTATTGTCATTCAACCATTCCTACCTGTTGAAATTGCCCTTCACTTCGACTTATATAAATCTGCCACCTATCGTGTACTTCCTCTTCAAACCTGTCAATAGATGAATACATAGGCATCCCAGTTAATTATGTTAAACAGCTAAAGATGGGAAAAGAAATCCATACAGAACGAGGCAACTACCTTGGGAGTGGCTCTAAACTGGAAGAGGATGATGACTTCAGATAAAGCTCACAATAACTGGAAAATGACTTGAAATGAAATAGCTGTCCATTCAATTCCACCTTCACAGACTTCCCGAGGCATCCAGCAACATCGATTACACGCTTCTTCATGAGAGCAACAACATCCTCCTCTAAATAACTCATGCCAAATTTTGCCAAATCAGGCTTGAATGTAATCCTTGTCCAATTCTCGCCCGCTTTGCATTTTGTTATAGCAGGCTCAGATTTCTTTCCCATGTTGCTGGAGAAAATCTTCACAACAACAAAACATGTTAGAATAATTAGCTGGCCAAATTCCAGAACTTGTAATATAGAATTAGCAGCATATCTGTAGACAGAAGTTAAAACAAGGGTGTATGATTACATGCTATGAGAATTCAGGTGTCTTAACAAGGAATAGAAATATGAGACTGTTAATAACTCGCTAGATAAATGTTAACTAGAGAGATCCTTTTCTAGGGTACTTGGACATGAAATTCCAAAAACAAGATATGCAAATCAAGCAAGTGAATGAATGTCGATAATTCCAGGCCAATAATTCAAAATATTGTCATATAAAAGTAACATCATTCCCAATCAAATAATTTATGAACAATAAATCCAAAAAAATAGTCGGACTCGAAATCATCAAAAACCCTAAATTTAAACACAGCAGAAAAGGCCAGGCACAGTAATTGAAAGCCAAACAAAAATATATTGATTGAATAAACGAACCCTAGGAGTCAATACCTGTTTGTACTTCTTCTGCCTCTTCCCATCTGCAGTCTCAATCACAAACTCAGTCGAGAATATGTTTGTGAGTTTCGCCCCATACCCGTTCCTCCCACCAGTCGTCTTTTTCTCGTTGTCATCATAATTGCTGCTCGTCAACAGATGCCCAAAAATCAATTCCGGCACATATACGCCCTCCTCCTGATGGATCTCGACGGGGACACCATCGCCGTTGTTGTACACGCTGATGCAGTTTGACTCGACATCAATGGTGACCTTCACGGAGTCCATTTTAGGATCTCTCTGCTTGTTGTCGGCAGCATTGACGAGAATTTCATCGAAGATCTTGTAGAGGCCAGGGACGAACGTGATGGATTTCTGGACCATTTGTTCGCCCTCGTACACCCACAGGTTTTGGGTGTGTTTCTCAACGGAGCCGATGTAGGTGTCAGGGCGGAGAAGGATGTGCTCGAGCTGGGTCTTCTTCTGGTAGGTTTGTTCGATGGTTTTCTTGCCGCCGCCGGTGGGGGCTGCTGCTTCAGGCGGTGGGATGTTGGCATTGTTGCTAGTAGTTAAGGGGGCCTTTTTTGCTCCGGCCATGGCGAACTAGGGTTTGAGAGTCGGAAAATGTGAAAGTGAGGAGAGATGAGAGACACGGAGAAAGTGTCTGTGCGAAGTGAAGATGGGGTGAGGGAGAGCTTTGGGATATAACGATGGCGGATTAACGTCACTTTTGAAATTTGAATTTTGAATTTCGAAAGTTCAATATTATTCTTTTAAACGTCTTTTTGGTTTTTATTTTTCATTCAAGACCTTCGGTTGACCAGAGTTTTTATTCTGCCCCCTTCACTTATCACAAATAGAAAATGTAGCACTAATAGTAATACATACACCTATTCAAGTCCAGAAATGAAACGTAAGAATCCGATGGAAATAAGATAGGGAATATAGTAAAACCAATGAAAAATTTCCCAACTCTGGTAACTTTTGTTTCATGAATCATGATGCCAATTTGTAAATATTCTCTTTTACAAAATTGATGAGATGACTACGAATTTTGTCACGTGTAAATATTATAATGTTCTCTACGACGAAAAAATTTATCATAAGGTTATATATCCATCACGAATTTACTTAAATAAGATGGAATACTATTAGAGAGCGATTTCACTACAAATTAAAATCAATTTTAAACCGATTGAACAATAATTTTATACTCTTTAACTAAAAATTCAACTCAAATTTAATTCAATCAAACTTTTCCCGAAATTATTAATATAAATAAATAATATCAATCAAATATCTCTCACACATCTTATCAATTTTAATTCACTATTGATTTCCTCACCTATATTTAACATGTGCTTTCAGTTGAGAATAAAGGGTTGAGTTCACATGAGAATGATGTCTACTGAAAATAATGAGAATAAATCGTAGTCAATATATCGGATGATCTAATGGCTAAAAAAAATCCAAAATTATAACTCATTAAGAGTAATGTAGTATTTTAACACAACCAAACAGTGGGCTACCACCTCACCTCTCTCTCTAGTTCTCTCACTCTCTCACATACACACACAAGCCACAGCACCCACCAACACACACAAAACACACGCCACACACATACAACACACGCACACGCACGCGCACACACGCCACACACACATCAGACAAAAAACACACACGCACATAATTACAAAACACATACACATAAACATTGAATACACAACACACAACCAGCTGTCGGCCTCAGCCACAGCCACCACCTATCGCCTCCGCCGTCGTCGATCACTCGTTGACCGTCAAACTCTGCCTTCGTTATCGACAAACCATTCCTCTCCCACTTGACTGGCCATCTCGCAATGATCGCCACAACCATCAACTCCGCCCTCGCCTCCGTCGTCGCAGACCACCCGCTAACCGTCGGCCTCCACCACAGCCATCGCCTCCACCTCAGTTTCCGCCATCGTCGACCATTTCTATCCCGACGGTCTGCCATCTCGCGATGAACGACCGACCATTTCTATGTCGTCGATCTCGCCGGTGCACATCCTTGCCGCCCCAGATTTTCGCCGGAGCATGTCGCCTTAGTCGGATTCGCTGATATGGCCGCCAACGCCATGGATAGGCGGACGTCGGTGAGTGAGCTACTTGTGATTTTCATTTTTTATTTTTAGACTTAATTCCCATGGAGGTGGAGGTGGATGTGTGTGTGTGTGTGTGCGTGCGACGTCCGACGGCCATTGACGGAGTGCGGCGGGTGGCAGACGAC
>CACSLK010003174.1:8232806-8256249 GCA_902706635.1 Striga hermonthica
AATTTATATGAAATATATATATATAAATATTTTTTATATTCTGTATGTAATTTCAACAAAGAAACAAAATAAAATATTAAAATATTTCATATATTTCATAATTATAAATACAAAATACTTTTTTTCATTAAATATTAAATAAATATTTTGATAAATGCAAAATAGGATTTATTGACATACACATTATTAAAAGTGTTCTAAAAATTAAAATGCACGTAAAAATAAAATTCAACTCATTATACTGGTCAATAATGTTATTTGACCGCACATTAGTGATTGTAGATATGCACATTATTGATTTACGTATTGTATATCTTATGCCACTTCAACCATGAATAATAAAAAATGTGAAATATAAAATATTAAAGCACTAAAAATATTTGTGTTATATAAATAATAAATTATTACAATTATTTCGGTTAATCGAAATACTCGATTAAATAATCAAATAAACTAATTTTTTATTCAAATTAGTTTGAGTTGTAACAAATCGTTAACACCATGGACTGGAAGTGCATCAAATTGTTATATTTTGTGCGCTTATGTTTCTCTTTACAACTTGTGTCACAGTATTCTACCAGGCTTGGACCATGTTATTATCTTGCTTTCAATCCTAGATTGTTGAGCTGGTGAAAATAATATTGATATTTTGTTCTTCTGTTATTCGTACATTCTTTTGGTTTTAAATTCAGGTTATTAAATATTTAATTGTAAATATTAAAAAAACCTTATATGCTCTTCAAATTGGTTATTGCTATTATCTAACCATTCTACAAATAATGCATTTCATTTAACAATAGAAAAGGGATAACAAAATACAAATTACAAAATATACATCATTATAAAGAAATAACTTCATGACATGAATCTCAAGAAACATCGTGGGCCTGGCCGTGTTGTGCACGACAGTTTTCTCAATAGGATGGATCAAATGAGGACACTCCTTAAAATGAGGACGTGAGCAACACAAAAGAAGAAAGTTTACATACAAGGAGTGCAAGTCAAGACATGGTAGAAAAAGGTATAAGTTGAAGGTCCAAAGGCCGAGCCCTCGTACATCGTCCCTCCTGGCATTCTAGGACCACACATGATGGAGATAGTTGTTAATTATCATATTTACATTATTAATATAATAAATAAATTAGTAAATTAATAAATTACATTTTCCGACGGCTAGAGACTGTTGACCGGCAGTTGTTAGCCGCACGGAGCCACCGGAACCCTCCATCTGCGTGCGCCGGAGCTGCTCTACTTCCAGCCCCGATTTTGGTTGTCATCATCGTCCCCACAGCCGCCAGGCCGGCGAGGCCTCCATGAAGCCTCCATGAACTGAACTCGAGCAACTGTAGCGGAAGTCGGTCACAAAGATGCGGAGGTCGAGGGTGAGGTTGATGAGCCAGAGCATGGAGATGTCAGCAGAGAGGTCGAGATAACGAAGATTTCGATTTTTTGGTCATATGCAGCGACGTCATCACCGTATCCTCCGGCTTGGTTGGTCGCAATCACGATAGCGACACAACTTCAACATCCGGCTGGCGTGTGGATGGGCTGTGAACGGACGAGACTATTTGGGAATTTATTAGAGATTGGGCTATGCTTTTGAGACTTAGACAAAACCTAGGCACTTGATTGTAATTTCAGCAATTTATTATTTATTGGAATTTTACCTTTGAGTTCTTTATAAAAAACTGTAAATTTAGCCTTAGCTTTTTAATTATTTAATTACTGCATATTTACTTATTTATTTTATTTATTGTGTGTAGTTATGTAATATGAGATGTATTTTTAGTTTATGTAAGTTCCAGTCATAGCTCTTTATTTGTGTATACCAATAACTCATATTAATTAATTGAAATTTACATTAATTATATACTAAAATATTAATTGTTATATTTAAATTAATTCTATAAAATGCACATTTTAAATTGCATATTATTGTTGCATATTTAGTTAATGCAAAATGTTAATTTAGTCATACATAGTACATATTTAGTCCATAAATATTGCATACTTAGTTGATATGATTGTTAAATATTTATTATGTAATTAATTTAATGTAACATTTTTTGTTTTTTTATAATGTAATAAATTATACACATAATGCATATCTAGTTTATACATTATGCATATTTAGTTCATACGAAATGCGTATTTAGTTCATACATAGTGCATATTTGCTATATTTAAATTATATATATAATGATGCATATTTAGTTAATTTATGATGCATATTTAGTTAATTCATGATGCATATTTATTCATACAAAATTTATTTTTAGTTCATCCATAATACATATACTTATAAATAAATTAAATATATAATGATTCATATTTAGTTCATTCATGATGCATATTTAGTTAATCCGAAATGCATATTTAATTCAGCCATAGTGCATATTTATCATATTTAAATTAAATATATACATGTGAATATTTAGTTTATTCATAATGCACATTTAGTTCATTCAAGATGCATATTTAATTCATAGATGATACATATTTAGTTAATACGAAATACATATTTAGTCTATCCATAGTGCATATTTATTATATTTAAATTAAATATATACATGTGTAAATTTAGTTTATTCATGATGCATATTTAATTCATTGGTGATGCATATTTCTTTAATCCACAATGCATATTTCTTATATATAAATTAAATGTGTGTGTGTGTATGTGTGTGTATATATATATATATAATGCATATTTAGTTTATTCATGACGCATATTTACATTTAGTTAATAGAAATGCATATTTAGTTCATCCATATTGCATATTTGTTACATATAAATTAAATATATACTTATGCATATTTAGTTCATTGATGATGCATAATTAGTGGTTCATTGATGATGCATAATTAGTTAATACGAAATGCATATTTAGTTCATCCATATTGTATTTTTATTATATTTAAATTGAATATATAATGATGCATATTTCTTTAATTTATGATGCATATTTAGTTCACCAACAGTGCATATTTGTTATATCTAAAATAAAAAATATAATGATGCATATTTAATTCATAGATGTTGCATATTTAGTTGATACGAAATTCTTATTTAGTTCATCCATAATGCATATTTGTTATTTAAATATATACATGTGTATATTTAATTCATTTACGATGCATATTTAGCATACAAAATGCATATTTAGTTCGCGAATAGTGCATATTCAGTTCATATGAGATCCAATCATCACAATTTATTTGTGTTGATCAACAACTTATATTAATCAATTTAAAACTTAAATTAATTATATTATAAAATTATTAATTATTATTGTTGACGAGCGTTTTCGGTCAATGGTTAAAATAATAAATAATGAAAGTGCAGGACTGAAAACAAAGGAAAGATATAGTTTAATTACGATTTTATTAAGCGATCACGAGGTCGGCACTTGCGATATACTTACAATTCTTACAAAGAATTTCTTACAGTTTTAGAGAGAGAAAGTAGAGAGAATGCAAAGTTAGTTAAGATTCAACAACCCAAAATAAATGAAATGAGTTGTTATTTATAGTATCCTTAAATGAGGTACTGTCCAGGTACTGTTCACTGGTCTTGTCGCATAGTAGTCTTGCAGAGCAATTCTCCCTGACATCTATTTAATGCGATTTGAGGTTTCTTTAATCATTGTCCGTCAAGCATTTAATGCAAGCATGAGGGACATTTAATGCTGGTTGACTTTCTTGACTAGGCTTGCTTGTAGAGTGACAGGCTATAACGGCCCGTCCCATCGTCCAATGATGACCTCCCAAGTGGGATTATTTTAATGTTTACCGAGCCCGGTCCTTGCCTTTGGGATGGCCGCCCCGGATCTTCAGGTCGACACATTTCTTGAATATGCTCGTGGAACAACCAGGATTCTACTTTCAGCCCGGCACCCCCTCCAGGTCGGCTCGTGCATGTGCCCAGCCGGGTGCCGAGCTCGGGAAACGTTCCCATGGAGGTCCTGAGCACTTTATTCTTCGATTAAGCTCGACACTTCTGTGTTGGACCGGGTCCTAAACCCGGGTTTTGGTAGGCGATGTCTTCCCGGTTCACTCTTGGCTAACTCGGATATCAACAAATTATATTTAAATTAATTATATAAAATGCACATTTTATTGCATATTTTGCTGCATATTGAGTTAATTCATGGTGCATATTTAGTTCATAACATGTGCATATTTAATACATAAACAATGCATACTTAGTTGATATCATTGGTGCATATTTAGTTCATACGGATTAAATATGCAATTCATATTCTATGCATATTTAGTTCATATTACGTGCATAGTACTAGATAAATTTTCTTAATACATAGTGCATATTAGGGTCAATGGGTCAACGGCGGAAGTCAACGGTCAATGTCACAGTCAATGGTCCATGCTCAAAATAATATTTAAATAATTAAAATAATAAAATAAAGTATTAAATAATAAATATAAAGAATTATTATTTAAATAAAGAGTTAAATCATAGTCACACATTTTGTATAAATCTAGTGACTATAAATGGGTCTCACATAAATGTGTGCTCATTTGATGTTGATGGGTCTCCTCCTAGATCCGGAGTGAACCGGTGAGAATGAGCTCCGGTCTGCTCGAATCGCCTCCAAGTCGCTCGTAGACCACAGCGAACACCTGCAAGAACTCAACACCGGAAATGTTTTCCGGTGAAGAGCCTCCGACGCTCAAGTCAGTAAGTGAAGAGAGAGAGAGAGCCCTGCTCAGGGGGAGCAGCAGCTGAGTATTGAATGAGAATAATAGATAGGGTTTAGGTTTACCTCAGCCCCTTTATATAGGGGTAAAAACACTTACTTTGAAGTCCCAAAATGCCCCGGCCGACTTACGTGAAGTACCCAAAATGCCCTGGTCGGTCCACATTCTGCTTACTCCTGAGTCAGCATCTAGATTCCTTCTTATCCTGTTATAAGCTTGTGCCTAGGAGTCTTCCATGTGTCGCATCTGCTCATCGAGTTGCTGTAGATCCTTACAAGTCGATTTGTAGTCTTGTCGAGTCGATTTGTAGTTACACAACTATATGAGGTTTATGAGAACGCTTGCTCGTCATCATGAGTGCGGTCGTCTTGTGTACGGTCGATTTTATGAGGTCGACTGAGTATCATGATCGGTTGGACGATTTCTGGGTATCTGATGGGCCGAGTCGACATCACCTGTCTCGTCCTAGTGGGATCGTCTACAGTCTTTAGTCGAGCAACCTCTAACCGAATCGGACCGCGACAATAGGGTTATATCAGATGTAATCCATATATATATATATATATATAATAAAAACTAATCTTGGTGTGAGAACCGTATTGCTATTTTTAGTTGTGTATGATTCTATTTTTACTGTTACATGGTGCCATTATTCTCACAAATTCTAATATAAATTGTATTGCTATTTTTAATAAAATACATCATGGTTCAAAATAACACTAAAACACAATCAATCGTAACACTACCACGGTTCTCACACTAGCACTTAGTTCTCACGGTTCGCACTGTGTGAAAAACTTATTCCATCTTCAGAACAAGTTGAGAATAGCTATTTCCTCAGATTAAATTCTATTGTCACAACCTATAGAATAGTCTTCGAAACATTTTTTCCTCCACAAATTAATATACTCTCGAATATAAAATTTGCATTTACCATATGCACTAGCTTCATGCGTCTTGAGGCCATTAGAATTGTGGCATGCCTTTCTTCATTTCAATATGCATACTTGTATTTGTCCCAATATGGAAGCTTTAGTCCTCATAGAAGCTTATCATTTTCAATTTCCCTCGTCTAAGATACCCACGAGACACTTCTCCAATAAGAACTCTGCATTAACCCAAGCATGATACTTATCTGGACCAATCATAAGGATTGCAAATTTTATCGCCGCATAAATTTACTCGGAAGAAGTGAAAGAACCAGAGTTGGTCAATACAATAGAAGGATACTGAATAAAGACGTGCAATCTTTTCCAACTGCCTTCATCAACATGTCCACGCCTGGCAACATCCACCAGAAGCAAATGTACGAAATTTATTGTCAGAGGTAAAAATCTCATATAAATAGAAAGAGCAGCCTTCTGTTCTGAATGCAACATAAAATCAGATGGCAACGTGAAACAACTGAAGAAAACAATCGTGACAGGCATTGGATGTTAATCGATGCTGCTTTCAGAAATGGAATAGGGGGCACATTCCAATGTCATAATAAAAGCAGGATTAAATCTCAATCATTGAGGGGCTCAAAATGAAATATCAATACCATTAAGGCATCAGATAAATTAACTAGAGACAAGAACTTGAAATTTTTTTGGCATTCTACGCTTCAAATGAGATGCACAAATAGGAAAAGAAAATAAAGGTAGGGATTACACATTTTAGTAAAAACGTGCAATTCAGAAGCAACTACGTAGGTCAAAATTGGGATGTCACATCAATGTCTCAAGTTACAACTTGTTCGACAAATCCATGTTGAGAACACATGTAATAAATCCACTTCATACACTAGAGGATGCACTGTTAGAGCTAAAACTTCTGAGCAGAAATCAGCATTTAGTCTTCTTGAAGAGGTAGAGTTTCTTAAAAATAAGAAATTTCATTAAATCACATGTTAATGACAGCTGTAGTAGGTCTTGTGTTAGGCGGACCTAACCATTAGGTCCGCATACTCTTTTCACAAGTATGCATACTTTCATTAGAAAACTTTACTTTAAAAAACAAAATATGACATTTAATGGTATAAGTATGCATTTTTTTTTTTTCTTTTTTCTCAAAGTATGACGAGTAACGGCTGCCTCACACAAGAATTTGTGTAATGACCAAAACTGTCAAACAAGTTATGCGGGAAAAGAATATCAAATGAGTGCATTAAGTACAAATATTTAGTGAGTGAACGCAAAGACAATGTTTTTACATGTAGTAATATGAAGCTTCACTTGCAAATATCATTCACAAATTACTTGATATTTGATTCATTCAATTATTATTATTATTATTATTATTATTATTATTATTATTATTATTATTATTATTATTATTATTATTATTATTATTATTGTTGTTGTTGTAATTATTATTATTATGCTATTTTTCTATTTTTATTACCCTTTTCTGATTTCCTTAAATTAGTTACTCTTTTAATGACTTTTGAACAGACCATGATACAAAATAAAAAAGAAAATTGTGTTCCTGTTACAAAGAATTCCAGCTTCATGGTTTCCCTGCTTGATGTATTTCACTTCAGAATTCCAATAATATCTAATGTTTATAGAAACATTATAAAATTGGTAAAGCTGAATATAATGATATAAGGGAAGCCACAATCACCTATTCTCTCAAAATGCAAGATTGAAGTCATAGAATAAGAAGATCACATGAAAGAAGGATCAGATAATGAGACAACGTTAACTAAATTGATCAAAATTTTCCAGCTACCTCCAGGATGAAACTTCATATAGGGTGATAAATTGTAGACACGGCCTTTAAGAACAGTCCACATAGAACCTTCCGATTGATGTTGTTTGACTTCTTTCAAAGATATCAGTCTTCTATTAGACTGCCCCTTCAATCCTGAGTAGAAGAAAATATATGAAAATGAAGCAAGTCCAGAATACAGAGTGGATAATAGAGTAGCCCCTAACTTGCAACAATGATTCTCCTGGATGAACTTTAATATTAAACGAGTAACTGAAACTTACCATCTGGGGCTAAATGATATATATCATAAATTGCAATCATGAAGACAAGTAAACTAGATAAATGTAAAGATGTTCAGTAATGAGGCTCAAAGAGCAAATATTTCTAGCAAAAATACCATGTTGTCTAATACCAAGGAAAAGTAAAAGAAAAAAAAAGAATCATGCAAATAAGTATATAAGATAAGCATATCTCTTTAAGTCTCAATTTTTTTAAAAAAAAAAGAAAAAAGAATTGACGCTTTAGAGATTGTCAAGGACGGAATAAAAAGTGGAAAAATGAAAATAGTTCATGTTTTTTCGTTAAAAAATAGTTGCATAATAGATTTTAAGACATAGGATGTGAGCGTGGAGGCAGATTCAGTAATACAGTCTATAAAAAGCTTCAAGTAATGCCATCTATAAAAAGCTCCTAAAAGGACTTCCATTAACACTGTAAAGTATACTGAATGCTCAATCTCCAATTCTACAATACCAACTTTCATTAAACTTGTATCACATATTTTCAGTACAAAAGAAAAAACTTTTGGTAAAATAGTATTTTATTAAGTTGAGGATCCTTATGACTAAGGAAATACAGGAAGTGACATTACGTCTACATCAGGTAGACCGTGGAGATGAACCAAGATATTTTTGCAAGTTCTATGTGCTCCTTTCTTGTGCATAAACCAAAAATGGTCGTACAAGCTTTTATAGGCTCATGCTTATCAGCCCTGAAGAAAATTTACCATGAATTTAATAATACAACAGACATTCAGCCTCTACACACTATAAAGGTTGCATTTCGTATTGAATGGTGTGGATAAAAATGGAATATTTCTCCACACTGGGATTTTCAAATAATTCCACTTAAGATAAATTTAGAATCCAACGAAATGACACTCGAAACAGCTCAAAACCAGTCAATAAAGATTTGAACAACATTGAGTCTGTTAAAATTGTAATGAAAAATAAATTAATTCAAACCATTTGATCCAAGGACATCCTAAAGGAAAGAGCAAATTAAATTCTTAATGCAAGAGTGCAACTGTCTGGCCGTTACTCTAATTCGAATGAATATAAATTGAAGACTTCATAACGTGTCAAATAAAATAATCAAACATCCCCATAGCTGTGTGTTCTAAGAATTCCAAACACAAACCCAGCTCCCAGTTGTACTAAAAACAGGTTATCTAATGCGCATTGTATGAATAGTTTGTTGTAGCCATATCGTCATATTCAAAATGCAACATCTGAAAGCCAGATAAGTTCCCACAAAAATGGCAAGGTACCTGCCAAGTCAGGATGCGTTCTCGTAAGCTTGAGCCAGTCCATCTGACTGTATCCTTTCTCAAAAGGGACCTTATTTCTCTGAACACCTTTCCTCACAGGAATATTCGTCTGCGGTGAAGCATTGCTCGAACTTCCTGCAACCTCTTGTTTGGGCCGTGGAACTAAACCTTTGCCAGACGAGGCATCAACCACATTAAACAACAATGAACCAACAGCAGCCTGTTTATGAGAAGTTGAACTGACTTGCCAAATGCTACCATTATTCTCATTGCCAGCATTCTTATTTCCATCATCTGTACAACCCTCAAGCGTATCATCTCTCTTACCGGCAGCTTCAGTATCCCCATCTTTTATTTGAATTCTATCAATATCGTCAGCAGCATCTACTGACGGCCCAACCTTATCACAGACAATCGCATAAGATTAAAAGATTGGGAAATCATAGTCCAAGCAGCTCACGTTTAAACCGATCCATCATTAAAGATACTAAAGCTACCAAATGAGACATATCCATCAACGTGTGACCAACTTACCTGACAAAATGTGAAATCATCCTCTTCGGCCATTGCAGTTGAAAAAGATCCCCCCAGATTAGATTAAATAGAGAGGTTCTCCTTCTGTACATAGATTACACCACCAAATTACCCAGACTTGCAACAACAACAACAACAACATACCCAGTATATTCCCAACTGATTGGGGTCTAGGGGTCAGTTGTACGCAGACCTTACCCTTGTAATTATACAAGGAGGCTGTTTCCGTAGCGACCCAAGGTGCATTTCGTCATTTTATATATTTTTTTTTTTCTAGAAACTTCACTAATAGAAGAAGCACTTGCAACAACAACACAAATTACCCAGACTTGCATATTATAAAATAATTCGCCAAATAAAATCGAATATTTTGCAACTTTGCAGCAAGATCAGATGATTGTGTTCAACGGCGGACGAGCTACAATATCAATAATCAATAATCAAGTAGAGGAAAAACTAAAATTTAAATATCGACCGGCATATGAATTCGATTGCCAATAAACTAAAATGGGATTGTTGTCTTCTGGGTTTTTCGATAAAACTATGAAGTGTGAGCATACACACACGTAACAGTTGAGCATGGAGAGAACATAGCTTACCTTGCAGGAATGGAATTTCGGATTGAAGAAAAGATTATTGAGATTCCATGTTTTTGGTTTGAGAAAAACGAGTGAGGAAATAGGGAAGAAAGAAGGCCATTGGGCCGTGCCTAGCTAATGGCCAATTTATTATATTTTTACTAATAGACGAGTAAAAGATATTTATTCATATTTATTATAAATTTAAAATATATATTAAATAATATTTATAAATTAAAAATATATAATTAATATGTAAAACAATTTTACTTATGCTAATTTATTAAAAAATATTATATGAAATTTGAATTGTGCAAAATTACATAAAGATGTCTAATTAATTTTAATACACAACTCATGTGGTGGACGTAACCAGTGTTTTTCAACCCGGACCGGTCCGGCGGGTCGACTAGGGGTCGGAACCGGTCCAGGTGGGCTATTTGGACCGGGCAACAAAGGACCTGGTCAAACCCGGTCAAAACTCGACCTTGACCCAGTCGACCAAGGGCATTGACCCGGTCCTATATTTTTTTTTTGTTTTTTAATTTTTTTTATATAAAAAAAAACATTGTATATATATTTATATAAAAAATATATGTCATGAAATAAATTTTATTACTATTTTAATCTACAAATTTTACATACAAAACATTTAATTTTGTTAATTTATGTATATTTATATGACAAAATATTATATATATAATTTTAAAAATTTTAAAATTAATTATTCGATTCAGCAATTGGTCCGGTGGTAACACAAAACTCTCCCATCGGCTATAATCTGAGTAATCGCCTTCCTTATCGTCGGCTGAACGTCGTGCACCTACAAAGAACTCTAACACCGGAGGGTTTTTCCAGTGAAGAGCCTCCTTAAGTCAGTGTTTGCTCAATCAATTCTCAATAGTAAAAAGTGTATTGATCATGTTAAGCAAGAAAGGCTTAACCCCATACATATGGGGGTAAGATACCTGCCCTAGGAGCTGCCTGGATTTGCTGAGTTGCCTGCCCATGTCTGCCCGTTCGTACACACACAGTGTGTGTGTATCAGGGTAACCGTCGCCACTATCCTCTGCACCAATATCTTTGCGCCACGTATCCTTCGCACATAGAGTAAATATTCCCTCACGATTTTGTGACGTCTTACTGACAAGTCTGAAATTCTATTAGAGGCTATCATATTTGACCTTATTTGAGTCAACTCCCTAAGTTGTGTTCTATTCCTAACGAGCTCGACCATCCGGTTATTCTCAGGTTGCCTTCGACCAATGTTGTAACCTTTTCAGATGGCCTTCTGCTCGATCTCCTCGAGCATCGGCCAGCTCTTCCCCATCACTCACACTTAGGTCCCCGTCACATTCTCATTGATGATACTTGGTTCTATCTTCTTGACTCGATATTATGACCAAACGTGGCCCTCCTCCGCCCCGATCCACTTAACCAGTTCAAGGAGTCGGTTTATTCATATAGAGATAATATTCCATATCACCCGGTGACCCAGTGACCTATCCGAGTAGATTATCGGGTCGGGTTTAAAAACTATGCACGTAGCTAATAATAAATTACATTACATTTATTTCAAAATAAGTGTCATTTTTTATTTTTATTTAAAAATTTGATTTAATTATAATGCCATTCATGAAATAAATATTTTGGTAAAATTTTATCAAACTCAAGTATCTTAACTACAGATTTAACAAAAGCACAAGGTTTCTTTGCGTCAGAGATATAAAAGAAAGTTGGGTACAAATAGAAGTCTTTATTTATAAAATAATATTTATAAATTAAAAATACTTAATTTATAAGTATTATTTAGGAAAAATTACACTTAATCCACCTAACTATAGAATTTTTTGCACTTTACATACCTGTTGTTATGTGGCAATTAACAACGATAATATAATGAAAAACACGTTGGGTATTCAAGAGAGAGAGATTCAGAACCTGATAATCGAAAAGGAAAGTTTTTTTGAATATTATTGTATATTTTTTCATGTGTCTCCCCTGGAGAGTCTATTTTTTCCTTTTATATTAATTTACAACACTTATCAGCAATATAATCATTACATTAGAATAGTCAACGGCGGCTAATTGCCATTTATCTTGGTAGCGTGCCACTTGGCCAGGTGTAATGATGACTTGTGCTGAGTTGGCGCCGCCTTATGGTGTCGGTGTGGCAAGTCATAGATATCGGTTTGATTAGCCATAACCGATATGTCCTAACCGACATGTCGTACCCGACATGGCACAACCAATATGAGATGTCGGTTAGTTGATGAAGATGTCGGTTCTTGATCCATTTTCTCCCAATATATGATTGCTTTAGGGACCCTTGAAGATGTTCTTCTTTTGAATGAATATAATCTTCTACTTAATGAGCATAAAAGCCTGATAAACATTGCTAACTTGGTTTACCAAAAACAATGTCAACAAGGTGGCCCCCAGCATTAATGGATGTCTTGAGAAAAGACGAGCATAGATGCTGAAAATTTACTAGGAAACAATTAATTTCGAGTGAGTGAAACATGTCGGTTTTTGCAGTCATCCTTCCGATGTCTTCACACTTGTCAAAAACGGTGCTGAAAGCTGAAACGGTGCTATTTATTACAATTAATTGCAACGTTTGTTGATAGGGGCAACAGTTACTTTTGATAGGCCACGTAGCCACTGCTGAGAGGCGCGATTCTCAAAGGTCGTGTCGACCCGCGAATTAAGAATGTTGAACCCACGCGCCCCTATTTATTCCTTTTTCCAACGGTCATAGCCAAATTCAGGGTTTAGTATAAAAAGGAAATCTTCTGCCGAGATTTACTTTACCTTCATTTTCTATCTGTAATCAAATTTGTTATTTTTTCTCCATTAAATCGCCTCACAACTGTACTCAAAGCATTCCAGATCTGTGAACTTCTTGTGGTAAAAATCATTTCTCTGTTTTATTCATCTGTTTGGCATATTTTTCTTCGCATCATGAGTATATCGTGGGCATATTCTGGCGATGACGAGTTGGATGTCATGATGATTAACACGGTCCACTCCGGGGAATTAGAATTATTGTCGGAATACAATCGGTGGGATCCGGTGTTTGTCGAACGCCTAAGTTTTCGATTGAACGATACCAAGGGAGACCAAAGAGTTGAGGAGAACGCCATCGATGATCCAAGATTTTGGAGGCGGCCTATTAGAAAGTGGCCAAACCTCGAAATGACACCCCATGGTGAACCGAGCATACTAACAGACGCCGACGTCGTTATGTTGCGGAGTGAAATTCGAGTCCCCGCGTCGGTACACCTATTTGCGCCATATCCTGGAGAAAGGATTACATGTCCACCACCAGGGTGCGTTGTTGTATTTGCTGAAAGTTTAAGGTCGGGATTACGATTTCCTTTGCCGCGTATAATCACCGAATACTTACGGAATTGGGAATTTCCGATATGCCAAGTTGCTCCGAACTCATGGAAGCGAATTATCGGATTGCTTGTGCTTTTTGCTGAAAAGAAATGGGATTTACCGTCGGCAAGGGACATGAGAAGTATGTTTACATTTCGGAAGAGTTCAGATAGACAAGTATCGGATCCGCTTCTTACTTTTTCGATTGTCGGCAAACCTCAGTCAAGGGTCAAAGTTGGCGAGTTGATAACGGAAGTTCCCGACACATTACATGGGTTTCAGGAAGAATGGTTGTGGGTCGGTGGGGACTGGCAGTGCACCGACTTCGCCAACGATCTTCTTGCCGATGGGATGAGTATCCCGATGGCTATTAAATCTGGTTATTGTAAGTTGCTTATCTGTTTCTTCACTTCAAGTATTAATGTCTTGTTTTTTGTTTTCGCTAACAGGTGGACTTTTGTGACATTGTAGCCAAACCGGAAGGAAAGAAAGAACCCAAATTTGAAGGAGTGTTGTATAACCGGGTTGACAAGCTATTTGAACTGTCCGCGAACAAGCGAAGATATCAGCGGCTTGTGAAGGATTCTCGCTTGGAGTTAGCTGGCTTATCTCCCGGGATTTTAGACTCGTCATTTCAGCCAAGTAAGTATCTTACTTGGTTTATTCTGTTCTTCATATTAATGATGTCGGTCTAACTTGAGATATCCTGTGACAGTTTATTATCCATTGTTGGGGTACTTCGGTTTTAGAGATCCTGTTGAAGCCGAAGAACATCGGAGACGCAACCCGAATTCAGACTTAAAAAACAAGGTTGGGAAGAACAAAATCTCCGATCTACTGAGATGGCTGGACGCATGAATCTCCTCAAGGCATGGAAAAAGAACCCCAACCGGTCTCAAAGCGCCGTCGGTGAGCCATCGTCAACAAGGGTGGAACCTACACCGGCTATTGTGAATGAGCCATTGGTTACCGACGTCCCGCCACTTGAGGTGGCACCATTGCAACAAATAATGACGCCGGTTGGTGAACCTACTGTTGAGACCGAAGTCTCTCAAGAAGTACCAGAGGAGCCCAACGTAACGGTGGTTCATCGCCGCAAAAGATCCAGTGTGTCTCACCTGGCTGAAAGAATGAGGAAGAAGCAGGATACTGGCGCCGGCAAAGACAAAGAGGAGGAGCCCGAAATCGTCTTGAAGGACTCTTTTCTTAGGGTAAACGAGAAAAAAGCTGCTGAGCTAAAGTTGCCGGAGGGTGTATTTGATCCTTGGTTCGCCATGTTTCAAACAGTCGTCGAGCCAAACGTCACAATCAACCATCGGATCCCCAACGAGGCAGTGAAGGCGGCGAAAGTTCCGCTAATGTCGTGGGATCCGAAAACTCACGCCGGAATTGCATCTCTACCCGACGATCAGAAGTTTAGTTATGCCCGAGGTTGCTTGGGGCGAGCACTCGTCAGCTTCATAGTGGCCGAGGACAGTTATCGGGGCCGAGTTCACGAGCTGGACGAGAAGCAGTACGAGCTGAGTTTGAAGGAAGGTGCTATAGCTTCTTTAGAGGATGAGAAGTCCCGTTATGAGGCATCGATGTCAGAAAAGAATGCCCAGCTGAAAGCGGCACAAATCGAGATGGGCGCACTTAAGATTGAAAGAGAAAACCTTTTGTTGGCCCATGATCTCTTGTCGGTTCAGCTAGCCAAAGTTGAAGAAACAGCCAAGGAGAAAGACGAGCAGCTCATGAGATTGAGGGCTGAGCTTCAAGCTGTCCGCAAGGATCGATCCGACAAGGATGTTGAACTAATCCGATGTCGCGAGGCCCATGAGATTGCCATGGGTAAATTGCATCAAGAGATGACAGCCGCAGCTGAACTCAAATTCCAAGAGGGCATCGATGTCGGTAAGAAGGCTGTGGCTAAATCCGACAAGGTGTTGAGTGCAGACACTGTGACTGAATGGGACCTGGAGCTGAATGTCGCGCTGACGCTACGTTGGGTCATCGACCGCGTTGAGAACGACATTTATAGTGTCGACGAGCTGCGAATCTTCCTTCTGGAAAAAATGGAGAAGCATCGCCTTAACCCCGAGATCAAGAGTGCTCATATTCCGACTGATCAAGATGAACGGGATTTTGCCAACCGACTTCTGAAGCAGAAGGAGAGTCGGATGCTAGAGTTGGACATGGTGCCCTTGTCGGAAGAGCGTAGAGCTAAAATTCGTCGGGCCTTCGTCGACATGGTCCTTGAGGTAGAAAAGGTTAAAAAGCCCGAACTGGCGAACATCTGTGTTGAGACAATCGCTGAGGCGTTTGTCATAGAAACACTTGAAGGCCTATCTGATGAGGAACTCATGGGCGCAATTACTGGCTTTGCCTTGCGAAAGGTGGCAGAAGACGACGCCAAGGCTAAAGGATGGTTGACTGAACTGATCCCCTCCGACGACGATCGAGTTTTACACGAGGATGATGACGTCGTCATCATAAAAGAAAGCAACGTCGTCCGAGCAATGGAGGAGAAGGAAGAGGAGGTGATGCAGCACTTGGGCCAGAGATTGATAGATCATTTGGACGCTGCAGACAAAGGCAAAGCTGAAGCTGGGAACTCCCAGTCTTCCACAGCCGGAGGGGCTTCATCGTCGGGGACAAACAAAGATGACTTGAATGAAACTCGATAATTAGTTGTTGTTTTCTACTTTCCTTTATCGGATGTAATGACAATATTTTATTATGAATGAAATTCAATGTTTAATGATTTTGATATTTTTATGAATGTATGACCCTGACACATTACTGTAACAAGTCAAAACACGTCGGAGTAAAGATAAATGAATGTTTAGCACATCATGCTCGTGATTACTCCGACGTGACATTTGGCACTTACGCTTTGCTTTCTTATGAGTTTGTATGAATTCTCGATATCGATATAATCTATAGCATATCCGACATCTATAAACTCTTTATCAGAACAAGTCATAGTCAACTTGCTTTTATTGTATAAGTCTTTGAATGTTTCAAAGGACTCAGAAATATTTATTGTAAGCTCATCAAATCAACGTCGGGATTTGAAATTCTAGAGCATAAGCCTCCCCAAACCATCTTCAGGGCTTGGAAGTATCCGGCTTTGTCGCGTTTGGCTAGGTCATACCAACTTCGGGGTATGAAACACGTTTAGCCTTAGCAACAAGGACCGATTTATTGAGGTCCAAGTGATCGAACAAATTATAGCGGTTCGACACACAAACTTTATTGACAACAAAAGGTGATTCTTGTACATGGGTAGGACAAAAGACTTTCATACATCGGAGACAAGGGTTCAGCCTTCAGGTTTACTGATAGTACTTCTTCAGATAAGCTGCGTGCCAAAGGTACTGAAAGGGAACACCATCTAGAGTTTCAAGTCGGTAGGTACCATTAGAAATCAGACAGTTCACTTTGAAGGGTCCTTCCCACTTTGGTTGCAACGGACCGACATTGGCCCCGGTAATTCTTTTCAACACGAGGTCTCCCACGACGAACGAGCGTGGCTTGAACTTTGAATTAATGTACTTTTCGCTACGTCGTTTGTAAGCAGCATTTCGAATTTCAGCGTCGGTCCGTAGTTCATCGACCAAATCGAGATTGGCTCTTAGGTTTCCTGAGTTGGCTTCTTCGGAAAAGTGAGTAATCCGATATGTTGGAGAAGTGAGTTCAACCGGTATCACAGCTTCAGTTCTGTATGCTAATGAGAACGGGGTTTCTCCAGTTGAGTTTCGCGTCGTCGTCCGATAGGCCCAAAGGACATGGGACAACTCATCAGGCCAAGATCCTTTTGCGGTCTCTAGTCGGGTTTTCAAGCCATTCTTGATGATCTTATTTACAGCTTCCATTTGTCCATTAGCCTGTGGATGATAAGGTGACGAGAAGAAATGCTTGATACCATAGTCTTCACAGAAATCTTCAAATCTTTTCCCTTCGAACTGACGACCGTTGTCGGTTATAATAGAGTTCGGTATTCCAAACCGACAAACGATGGACTTTAACACAAAATCGATCATTTTTTGTTCGGTGATGGTTGCAAGGGGTTCAGCCTCTACCCATTTGGTGAAATAGTCGACAGCCAATATCGCAAATCGAACACCTCCCTTTGTTGTCAGAAGCGGACCAATTAAATCAATTCCCCATTTTGCAAACGGCCATGGACTATATATTGACTTGAGGAGTTCAGGATGTTGATTGACATTAGGAGCAAATATTTGGCATTTATGACATTTTCGTACCCAGTCCGCGGCGTCTTTCTTGACAGTCGGCCAATAGTAACCTTGTCGGAGAATCTTGTAGAATAGTGCTTGTGCTCCTTGGTGGGTACCGTAGACACCTTCATGTACTTCTTGAAGAATACGTCGAGCGTCAGTCTCCGACAAGCATTTAAGCAATGGAGTAGAATATTCACGCTTGTATAGTATTTCTTGATCGATCGTGAAATGAGCGGCACGAACACGAAGGGTGCAAGCTTCTTTTGGGTCTTCAGGCACGGACCCAGTCTGAAGGTAGTTGATGATTGGATCCATCCAAGTTGAATTTGGAATTGGCGAGATAGCCTCGATCATAGCGGCGTCGGTAGAGACTGTTGAAGAAGTTGTCTATTGGGTGATATGCACAAATTCGAATTATTCAAATCGGTTGAAGAGGCCAAGCGTGAGAGAGCATCTGCTTAAATGTTTAACGATCGAGGTATATGTTCCAACGTCATTGTGAATCGCGATAACTTCTTCTTGACAAGGTCAAAAATAAGGCAGCAATCGTGGTTCCTTGACTTCATAAGTGCCATTGATGTGACTGACTAATAACTGAGAGTCAGAAAATATGTGGAGGGAGGAAACATTCATGGATTCAGCAAAACATAGACCTGATAAGAGAGCTTCATATTCAGCTTCATTATTTGTTGCCGGGAAAGTGAATGCCACAGAGTAACAAAACACTTGTTGATCAGGATTGACTAAAACGATTCCTCCTCCAGCTCGTATAGCGGTGGATGATCCATCAATGTAGAGAGTCCACGTCGGATCCTGAATTGATGTGCTAACAGATGGGTGAACTCAGCTATGAAGTCGGATAACACCTGGGCTTTGATGGCAGTCCGTGGGCGATACTGAATGTCAAACTGTCCAAGTTCTATAGCCCATTTGATCATCCTACCCGACATGTCAGTCGATGGAGGACTTGTCGGAGAGGATATGATGTAAACACAACAATAGAATGTTCCAGAAAATATGGTCGCAACTTTCATGCAACAATGTTGAATGCAAAAGCTAGTTTCTCTATATATGGATATTGCAATTCAGCGTCATGTAAAGCCTTACTGACATAATATATCGAGAACTGCTGGAGCCCATCTTGTCGTATAAGAACAGCGCTAACAGCAACATCACTTACTCCCAGATACAAATATAAAAGTTCATCGGGGAGAGGTTTTTGCAACGTCGGTAGTTGTGAAAGAACTTCTTTGATGTTATCAAAAGCACTCTGACTTTCAGTAGTCCATTCAAACGACTTCTTATTTTTGATGGCGTCAAAGAAAGGTTTACAATGATCCGTCGACTTTGAAATGAATCGATTTAAAGCTGCTAGTCGACCAGTTAAAGCTTGAACTCCTTTGATGGACGTCGGAGGAGCCAAATCAAGTATGGCTTGAATCTTGGCAGGATTAGCTTCGATTCCTCTCTGGCTCACCATGTATCCTATAAATTTTCCTGATCCAACCCCGAAGGTGCACTTCTTGGGATTAAGCACCATTGAATATTCTCGAAGGATGTCAAAGACTTCGGAAAGATGAACAATATGATGGGAGGCCTGTTCTGATTTCACCAACATGTCATCTACGTATACTTCCATTGTGCGACCGATCAAACGAGCGAACATCTTATTGACCAACCTTTGATACTTGGCCCCAGCAATCTTCAATCCAAAAGTCATCACGACATAACAATAAAGACCTCGGGCCGAATAAAACGAAGTATGTTCGGCATCGTCGGGGTGCATGGGGATTTGATTGTAACCGGAATAGGCGTCCAAAAAACTCATGAGCTGGTGTCCTGATGTAGCATCTACCATGTAATCGATATGTGGAATTGGATAGCTATCTTTGGGGCATGCTTGGTTCAGATATGAGAAATCAATGCATAAGCCCCAAAGACCAGTAGCTTTCTTAACCAAAACAGGATTCGATATCCACGTCGGATATTTTGTTTCTTTAACGAATTTGTTGTCTATAAGCTTGTTCACTTCTTCCTCCAACGCTTTCTGACGATCTGGTCCAAATTTTCGATGTTTTTGTATGACGGGCTTGACGGTCTTATCCAAATTTAGCCGATGACATGCTTTCTGCGGCTCTATTCCCTTCATATCTTCATGCTTCCAAGCGAACACGTCGGAATTTGACCGAAGAAACTGAATCAAGTGCGAACGTGTGGGTTCTTGAAGACTAGCCCCAATGCGCAATAATTTGTCTTGAGTTAGTTCATCCACGTAAATAATTTCGACATCTTCAACTGGCTCCGCTCGAACGTGATGACTCTTATCTTTGAACTGCACCCTTGGATCTATATTTTCGTGCGCTCTTATATCCTCTGCAGAAGGAGGTTGTCCTTGGTCGAGGGCTCCATCCGAGATTTCAGGCAAATCCGACGTCTCAATGACATCGGTATCAGGGACAGAGGAAATGTCGGTATTTGAAGCAGATTGATCTGTCATTGTGGGATCAGGAAGGATTGAATCTTTCAACTCAACAGAGCTATCAGTCTCCTTTACCTTGCATACATGAAGATTTCGTGAAGTTGAGAGCAACGTCAGACTTCGCGTCTCCCGCTGATCTCCATAGTGAGTGCCTTCTCCTTCAATGGTAGGGAACTTCAAGGCATAGTGAAAAATTGACACAGCAGCGCGGAGTTTGTAAAGAGCAGTTCACCCTACAATAGCATTGTACTCATTTTGAACATCCAAGATTTTTTTTTCCATAATGATCTTGGATTTTGGTCCAAAGCCACCAAATCGTATGGGGAGTAATATTTCACCGATAGGACAAGAAATACTTCCATTGAAGCCTTGAATTTGTTCGTTGCAAGGTCTGATATCTGCAGGGTCCAAACCCAGTTTCTTGAAAGTGCGGAAAATTAAGATACTTGAATAAGCTCCTGTATCAACCATAATTCGGTGAACGGGAATTCCTCCAATCGGAGCAGTAATGATAAGGGCATCAGAGTGAGGATGAGAAAACAAATTGGCGTCTTCAATACTGAATGTGATGGGACAATTTTGCTTATTAATGGTATCTCGAAGATCAACGTTCAAAACTCGTTTCTCGGCATTTTGGGCTTCCCTGGCATAGGCTTTAGCTTTCCGCCGAGAAGTGTCCAACTGTTTGGTATTAGAATTGACTCGAGGTATGCAGTGTGAAGAGTTTGATGTGTCATGTGTTTTGGATTTTTTGCAGTTATCGGTCGAAGTACCGACAAGAGTAGAAAACGTAAAAACTTCCTTATCGTTCGCACGGGCTCTTTTCGGGTTAACGGGTCGATTATCATCATCATCTTCGTCTGAAAGATCCACGGGCCTTCTTTTCCGGCGATTGTCAAAATTTCTGAACTTTTGAAGTTGAGGCTGACCAATTAAGCGTAAAAGGGCCGATAAGAGGCCGAGACATTCATCGGTATTGTGACTCGGAGATTTATGGTATGCACAGTATCGAGATTTGTCCAGCTTGTCTTCAGAAGTTCTTACTGGTTTTGGATCAGGAATAATTCCCTTTCCCTTCAGTTCTTCAAAAATTGTGGCTGCTCCGGCCGAATAAACGGTTTGATAGCCTGTCCTCACGTTGTCAGCATATTGGTCTCGGGCAGCTCTGGATTCCGGAGTGTTTTCATACCCTTTTGAGTAATTCCGGTATTGCGCTTTCCCAAAATTCTTCTTATGCTTCTTTTTTGCATCTAACTCAGTCTTATTCTCCTTCACCGAGAAGTCAAAACTAGGAACCGACATCGACTCCTCGGCGATAATGAATTGTTGAGCTCGTACGAGGAATTCTTGAAAGGTAGCCGGCTTGTTCTGACATAAGGTCCATCGGAACATTGAATTGGGCTTTAACCCAACAATTGCAGTCACTAGTAGGGTCTCAGGGTGACAAGGTTCCATGTTCTGAATTCGGTCGTTAAATCGAGATATGTAATCCTTTACGCTTTCGTCATCCTTTTGGACGATATTAGTGATCGATTCTTTTGGGATAAGGCAAACTTGAGCTCCGATGAAGTGTGATCGGAAAGCTGCACGTAATTGCTGCCACTTCCAAATTGAGTGAGGTGGAAGAGTATAATACCATTTTTGTGCCCGTGGCCCCAGTGTGAGGGAAAACATCCGACATCTCAAAGCATCCGAGGCTCCATGCAAATCCATCCATGACGTATAATGGCCTAAGTGCGCGTCTGGATCCGAAGTTCCATCATACATGCCAATTTGTGGAATCTTTACCTTGCCAGGAAGTGCCTCCGCAGTAAGTTCCGGAGCTAAAGGTGAATCAGCTTCAATAATAACGTTTCCCGACGTTGAGACATATCGGGGAGAATCTTCTTGTGACTTCTGTCGAGTCTCAATTTCAGCCAATCTTTTACGGAGAACCTCGATTTCTTCTGCACTATGTCTTGACATACGATTCCGTTCAATCCGACGCCGTAAATCTTCACGATCACGAAGTACTGGTGAGGTAGGTCTGGGGCGCGACGGAATTCTCTGACGATGAGCAGAATGACTTTTAGCAGTCATCTCTTGAACAGGAGGTTCCTCCGCGACCTGGTTGTTCGTTACCGGGTTAACGGTCATACAAGTTAAATCCTCTCGATGTGGAGAAGTATGACTTGGTTGTGACGTAGCATGTGACGTCGCTGCATGCGTTTCAGGGTCATGATGAGTAAGATTTGGATATTCTGTTGGATTCGTAGGAAACAACGTTGATACAGGTATAGTACTCGAGTGTCTGGGCATGGCTCGAGCTATTAGAGAGGTTAAACCTTGAATAAACTCCGGGTTTCGAAGGAAGTTCGTGATATTCGTGACCGGAGGAGGTGGTGTTGAACGCCTTGGGGAATGATTAGTCGATTGGCTCTGGCCAGGATGAGCCGTATGATCTCGACCAGATTGCGACATAGTACCTTCAAGCGAGGAGGTGGCTATAACAGCGAAAGTTAACCTCAAAAATCTTATGAGCCCTTATGTGGCAATTAACAACGATAATATAATGAAAAACACGTTGGGTATTCAAGAGAGAGAGATTCAGAACCTGATAATAGAAAAGGAAAGTTTTTTTTGAATATTATTGTATATTTTTTCATGTGTCTCCCCTGGAGAGTCTATTTTTTCCTTTTATATTAATTTACAACACTTATTAGCAATATAATCATTACATTAGAATAGTCAACGGCGACTAATTGCCATTTATCTTGGTAGCGTGCCACTTGGCCAGGTGTAATGATGACTTGTGCTGAGTTGGCGCCGCCTTATGGTGTCGGTGTGGCAATTCATAGATATCGGTTTGATTAGCCATAACCGATATGTCCTAACCGACATGTCGTACCCGACATGTCACAACCAATATGAGATGTCGGATAGTTGATGAAGATGTCGGTTCTTGATCCATTTTTTCCCGATTAATGATTGCTTTAGGGACCCTTGAAGATGTTCTCCTTTTGAATGAATATAATCTTCTACTTAATGAGCATAAAAGCCTGATAAACATTGCTAACTTGGTTTACCAAAAACCATGTCAACAATACCCAATTTTTTTTTGTTGACACTTTGTAACGCCCCGACTTTCTAATACATCAGAGTACGCGGTTTTTCGCAAATATTGTGAATAAATAAATAATTAAACTAACTTTTTAATTTGCGAAACTGATTCGGGGGTTACCGTGAAAAACATGACTTCTGAAAACCGTTAGAATTTAAAACTGAAACGTGAAACGGTTAT
>CACSLK010003174.1:8258341-8268374 GCA_902706635.1 Striga hermonthica
ACTTAGAGAAGAAAAGGAAGCATAATCTCCCAAGCTTCACTTAAATAAACCGAATGCATGGAGGGGAGATGGTCAAGGCTTTGGACATGTGGCCATCATGCAAAGAAAGATTCTAACTCCTTTGTCTCCATGGAGTCACGTGAAGGCAAGACATGGGAAAAAGGTCCGGCCAAGCTCCACTCATGAGCACAACACTCACGTGCACTACAATACAAAAGATGGCACGGATTCTAAAAGGGAATCTTTAGCATATGGACAATGTAGGCGCACGGTCTTCTAGCTTGTGTTGGAGGAAGAATCACTTGCACAAATGTACTAGCATGCACACGGCAATGAACATGAAATATGGACCGAAATGCACCACAACACACGGCACATGCACATGATCTCGGACCAATGCTACTAACACTAGAACTATGCGCACAATGTGCACGGCCATGCTCGTGACTTGAATAAAATTCGAACAATTAAGCTAATCTCGTGATTAGTGTTAAATTAATCACTTAATTATGTTTAATTATCCAATTAAACATAATGCTAAATTACCAAATTTATTTCGAACGTAAACGGTACGTCGAAAATATTTTCCGGTAATTTTGACTGAAATAACTGAAAATAATTGATTCCGAAAAATAATATCGGAACTGAAATATTATTATACTGATAAAAGTCGGGATATTACACACTTGCCCATATAACTTTGCAAACAATTGCACTTCACCAATTTCCAGTAATCGTCGAAAATTATAAGGGCAAAAGTAACTTTTTAGTCATTCATTAAGTTAAATTGTCATTGAAAAATTTAGGGGTGATTGAATATGAATTCAACTAGTAAAAAACTAGTTTTTTTTTTTAACTATAATTAAGTTTGAAAAAAAGTAGTATGTTTAGTTGTTAGTAGATATATTAAAATAATATTTTAATTAAAATAATTAAAGTTGGTTTGATGTAAAAGTAGGAGAAAATGATTGGAAGTGATAGTTAGTTAAAATTATGTGAGTGGATGAATATTAAATTAAAGTTGATGTGATGTGTAATAATGATTGGTTGATATTATTTAATTATATTGATAATATTGGAGATAGTGGAGTTGAGTTAAATTTGAGTTTTGAGTGAAATGTTTACTGTAAAATTCATAAACAATCACGCCACCCAGCATCTATACGTTTTTTTTTTTTTTTTCACTTTGTCAACTCATTTTTTTTTATTTACACTTTACCCTTAGAAATGGCTGGACGATAACTAGAAATTGGGTAAATGTAATTATTTAGAATGTTATATGACAAAGTGTCACGAAAAAAGTTGAATGGATAAAAGTGTAAAAAAATTTTTTAGTTAAATGGATTAAGTGCAGTTTTTCCAATATTAATTAATACTATATTTTACTCATGAGTTGTAAAAGATAGAGAAGTCTCGTGTTGGAGTTGGAGTATGACTATTGAATGAGAGCGGGTGGAGGCGCACGTGCAGGCTAACGTGGAAGACCTTGTCGTTTATAGGAAACCACAAAACACCTCTCATGTTCTCGTGTCACCTTTTTCCTTTATCCCCTTTGGCCATTACTTAATACCACCCTCAACTCAAACCTCTGTACTTTTCTCTCGTCGGCTTTATTTTTTTTGCAATCGCCGGGCCTCTCGAAAGGGTCGTCAGATCCCGGCAGGCCCTTTTGGTGCGATCAACTTTCCGGCATTGTTAAACCCTTTTTTTTTTCACGTTTAAATTTGTATGTATCTATGTATCATGTATGTTTGCCCACATTCGATTTCCATTTTTCGTTGCAGATCTCGGAGGATTTATTTCGAGAAGCTAAAGAAATTGTGAGAAAGAGAAGTACGAGGAGGATGTCTAAGGCTGGGACATTGGATCTGGCATCTGGGGTTGGTGGAAAGATTGACAAGGACCTCGTTCTCTCCGCCGTTGATAAGTACTCTTCTTCTTCTTCTTAAACACCACGCTAATGTTTGTTTATCGTCTTTTGTAGCTCTCGTGTGTTCGAATTGAGATTCTGTTGATCATGAATGGTTTTGAATATGATGTAAAAATGCTGTCTTGCTTGTGTTTATGTGTTCGCGCGTCCCTGTTTCGTGAAGATTTATTATTCGCATCATAAACCCATGACCTTTAACTATAATCACCTCGAGCAGAGGACTTTATCTTATCTTAATGCGGTGCCTCACCCATTTTGAAATTGACTTCAAATTAACTCTTCACTGTGGGCTTGCTGGCTTCCACTCTCAGGTGGTGAGCTCAAGTTAGAGCTCATAAATAATGGCTTATCAACTGACAACTAATATATTTATGTGAAAAGTGAAAACTAATCTCTTTTTCTCATAAGAGTCTAGGACCTGTCTGTCATCAGCATATATAGTTTGTGGACATATGGAGAAATAAATGAACATCAGTGTTAGTTGTAGACCGATTAGAATATACAGCAATGTTGACCAATTTGTCTGGAATTTGAAGAATAATGGTGTGGTGTGGTATAGCTTTTATTTGTATTTATGAGTAATTTGTGTTGGGTGAGCCCTACATGCCCATAAATGAACTTTCACATGCCTTGCATTGTATTTGGTAGTAATACTCTCTCTCTCTCTCTCTCCCTCTCTCTCTCTCTCTTCTATTTTTTTTTTCTTTTCTATGAAACTTGGATTGGATAGCCCTACATGCCCATAAATGTCTATTTTTTATGTTCAAGCAATAAAGTCAGTTTTTTGATATGGGGATGGAATTTGGCTATATTTTCCTGTAAATATTTGGCCTAAAATCTTGGTTATAAAGGAAGTTAATTTTTTTGTCAGTGAAAATTAAAATGATGGCCTTCGCTTGATTTTTCACCTTTTATCTTGACATCATGATTTTCTTGCTCTGCTAGGAAATTTTGGAACATGCAATTTTTGTTCTCTTTTGCATGGTGTAGTGTGTGATCCTATACTAAGCTTGTCAATCTTGTTCTGTAAATTAGGTACGAGAAATATCATGTTAGCTTTGGGGGTGAAGAGGAAGAGAGAAAAGCTAACTACACCGACATGGTGAGATACCGTTGCTTGTCTTGCCGAGATTTCACTTTGACTGGTCTCTTTTGTAACCTGGCTTACAGAATTATCGATTGCATTCAGTTTCAAAGTTTGAGAAATTCCAAGGGAATCATCGTTTGTATCTCTTTGAAGTTTTGTCATGTATTGGAATCAAGACCCTTTTTATGCCTTTATGTGATGTATGCTCAAATTAATTTGGTATTGGCTAGTGACTGATATGCTCTATTTTATATGAAATCTCTTTCCTGGAGTGGGTTATAAAGCTGAAAGAAAAAGTTGTAATAGCAGTAATATCTTTAAGGTAACATTGGAACTTCCCTGAAGTTTTTGCAATCTTCTGCTGAAAAGAGTCATTTGTGTCCTATCAGATCCTCACATGCATGAAAATTATCAGAATTCTGATCTGTTTAAATATATTTTTTGCTCGAAAACTGTAACAGGTCAATAAGTACTATGATCTGGTCACAAGTTTCTATGAGTATGGATGGGGAGAATCATTCCATTTTGCACCCAGGTAAATGATATACTTCTTCTAGATTTTGTTTTTGTTAATACTGATTCATTATTTGAAGTTATTAAAGTGCTAATTTTTCAAATTTGTTACATTTGTCCGTGCATAAGCAGCCAAGTAAGAATTGGTCATGATATAGACTCAATGTGACTTCCTTCGTAGTTCTTCTCACTTCCGAGGAAAAAATTTGTGAAAATATTTAGCATTTTAGTTGTCATTATTTTTTTTATAGTTCATACAGTCTTCTAGATACTTTATTTTGAAGCTTGTCAGCTTAACTAAGTGTGACTAATGTAATATCGTGTTAAAGGTGGAAAGGCGAGTCTCTTCAGGAGAGCATTAAGCGCCATGAACACTTCTTGGCCTTACAGCTTGGTCTAAAACCAGGACAAAAGGTACCATGGTCTTCTTGTTTTTTCCTTGGATTTTTTTTTTTTTTTTTTNTTTTTTTTTTTTAAATAATATATGAATCTATGATATAATATATGAATCTATGATGAACTTTTATACATGTCTGTAGGTCTTGGATGTAGGATGTGGTATTGGTGGACCATTAAGAGAAATTTCACGATTCAGGTGTTGTGAGAATCTAGTTCGTTTGGTTTCTAGTTTTATAATGGTCACTTCTAACTCTGGCAGCAATGCTTTTTTTTTTTTTCTTTCTTTTTCTGGTTTCTTGGCTAATTTTCAGCTGAATTTAAGAAACATGATATGAACATTTTTATATTGATCATCAGTTATTACTGTCGTATTCTTATATCAATACCAATGCATTTTGTCTTTTAAATTGCTGCCTCAAACTCTTATTTCGGATTCACTTCTTGCAGTAAAACATCAGTCACAGGTCTTAACAACAATGAGTACCAGATATCTAGGGGAAAGGTATATATATATGTTTGTTTCTAAGTAGTTCAAAAATGAATAATATCAATTTGTAACCCCAATTTTCTGCTATCGGACTAGCTCCCGTTTCATATTCGTTCATGTCTCATGTTGTCATGACCAATCGAGTTTCTGTATTTTCTTCTTCCGTTATTTTTTTTTTCACTTTAAAAAATGATCAAAATTGGGATGGTGCAGGTGCTAAATCGTATTGCTGGAGTGGACCGTACATGTGACTTTGTTAAGGTTAGTAGAGTTGGAATTTCATTTTTTTTCCTTCCGATTTTTCCCTCTTCCCAGGTTTCTAACGATCGTAACTGTTCAGGCTGATTTCATGAAGATGCCATTCCCAGACAATAACTTCGATGCAGTGTATGCAATTGAAGCCACCTGTCATGCCCCGGATCCAGTATGTAAATCTACAACACATTCATTGTTGACTGACTTAAGATTTATTTATTTATTTATAATCAAGTAATAATGTTTCATTTAATTTTTTTTATCTTTTCTGTTCCTACAGGTTGGATGCTACAGGGAAATATATAGGGTGCTGAAACCGGGGCAGTGTTTTGCTGCATACGAGTGGTGCATGACTGATGCGTACGACCCCAATAACAAAGAACACCAGCAGATAAAGGTGATCAACCCATAATTACACACGTACCCTTCGAATTTCGCCTTTTTTACACAATTATTTGGCTTGACATATAAGATTCCCTTTGGCAGGCTGACATTGAACTCGGTAACGGGCTCCCTGATATTAGGCTGACTCACCAGTGTCTTGATGCTCTTAAAAAAGCTGGTTTTGAAGTGAGTTGCCAAATTCTCAACAACTTATTACAAGCACATTTCACAGATAATCATAAATAAAACTAAGATAATTGGATTTTCGTCATGTTAAAAAGGTCGTGTGGGAAAAAGATCTTGCAAAGGACTCACCTGTCCCTTGGTATCTGCCTATAGACACAAGTCACTTCTCAATCAGCAGTTTCCGTTTGACGACTCTTGGACGTTTTTTCACCAGAAACATGGTAAATGATTTACATTAAACTCTATGCACATATGTTATTTATTTATTTATTTTTCGCGTGCTTTTTTATTCTCGGGTTTTATTGGACATATATCCGTGGTTGCTTTGCAGGTGATGGTTCTAGAAACACTCGGAGTTGCCCCTAAAGGAAGTCAAAGAGTTCAAGCTTTCTTAGAAAAAGCTGCAGAAGGGCTTGTTGTTGGGGCCAAGTAAGTTCTATTTTTATTGGCTTCTTTCTCCTTTTTATAGTTTTTTCACCATGCTTTCTTGTTAGATTTGATCGGAATTATTGGATAAAGTGAGTTAATTTTGGAAAAAAAGTTGATTAAAGTTTGGTTTGAGTGGAATTTTGTGCTCGTATTTATAAATAATATTAAAAATATAATGATTGAAGCAAACGAGATTAAAAGTAGGAGAGATTTGATAGGAAGTGATGAGTAATTATGTGAGTGAATGAATATTATTTTAATATATTGATAATATTAACAAAAAAATTATCTGGTAACTCACAACTGAATACGTATCCAATTATGCCTTATGATATGGTAAGGCTTCACATTATGCTTGGACAGTTGAGACATACTAAATTGATGGCATTATTATTATTATTATTATTATTATTATTATTATTATTATTATTAGGTAAACCTATTTACTAAATATAGTAGGTAGAAAAGTCAACTTTAATTAATGAACTTCTAATTTTATCAAATTAATGAACTTCTAATTTTATCAAGTAGTAATTAATGCATTTATAATTTTAATCAAGTTTCCTATTTTACATATTGTTTTTAATCTTTCTTATCTCGACATAAAAAAATCCCATAAAATGGGGTGAGAAAAAACAATCAAAATTCTGTTTCTAAAAACTACAAATCAATATTACGATTTTGAATAATACACTAACAAATTATAATATATTTTTATAAAACTTATAAAAAAACTATTAAAAAAACTTGGTTCATATATTTGTATGGATATTTATATTTTTTTAATATTATCTTTGTGTTAAAAAAAAACTATTTAACACTATTCTTTTTTATTATATAATAAAATAATAATTAAATATTATATGATAAACAAGAATAAATAAAACTGTTACTTTTCTCTTATATCAAGGGATAAATTTATATACTGAAATTAAAGTTTTATTAGTATAAATATTTTAGTGAGATAATAAATTAATTATTTTACAAGCTAGCCCTAACATACTCATATTTAAGTTCTGACTAAAAAACAATGCTGGTTAAAAGATATGAAAAAAAACTTATAACCTTATTATTTTTTAGACTTAACGTTGATCAAAAGAGGTAGAAAATAGATAATAACACTATTACTTTTAAGATTTAAACGGACAAGGCTGTTAAAATAACTCATTTAATATCTATGTTCCGTGCATCGCACGGGGTACGTACTAGTTATTATTATTATTATTGGTCTCTTACAGTTTATTTTTCATGTGATGCCTGGCACTAACATTGTGTGTTACCTTTTATTTTAGGAAAGAGATTTTCACGTCAATGTATTTCTTCGTAGCCCGGAAGCCCCTTGCACAAACCGAGTAACGTGTGATTTATTTTAACTGCATTGCGCGAAAATTATCTGAGCAGCAAAAGAGCTCGTTTGAATCTTGTCTTTTGTTCGAAAAAAGCTCGGTGGTGTTGGTTTGTTAGAACTTAACTTATATTAGTGATTTGTTTCTGGATTTGATAGGGCTGTTTGAATTTCTTCAGGGACTTGCTTTTGCCATATTCCAATACCCAAACATTTTGGACACTATTTCCTTGTTATTATGAACCAATCATCAATCTATCAGGAACAAAAAAGAATAAAAAAAATAAAAAAATAATAAAACTATTTTTAAAAAAGAAAAATATGTTGATATTAATCATAGTAGATCACAGCTCCTTCAATTAAATACGAATTAGTACAATACCTGTGTATTATAAGAGTGTTTGATAAAAAAATATTTTTAAATATTAAAATTAATGATAAAAAATATTTTAAATTTTATTTAATTTTTTTTACAAAAAAATATGACCAGTAATAACTGGGGCATGGCGAGACAAGACTGGAACCAAGGGAGATGAACCTATATTGGTTATATAAGGCTCCATCTTAGCCCAATCAGAGTCTCGTCGACCCTCGAAATGACACTTGTTACTTGTTCGACTTACATGTGTTATATTATAGTAATTTTTATAACTTATATATCATATAATTACTTAAAATATAAATATGTTAAATGTTAAATGATAAATAATTTTATTTTTTTAATTAATATTAAAAAATAATTTTATTATTGTTATAAAAATATATATAATTTATTTTTTTATACATACAATATGAATGTTAAGCTTATCAAGAGATGATAAATTCGATATATTATATATGTGAAACTGATAAAAAAATATAAAAGTTATTAACTTTTAAAACACATTTAAAATCCAATGGTTATAATAAGAAAAAATAATATTAAAATGCAATTAATACATGTAACATCACCATAAATAATCAACATATTTATGAATAAATCAGACCTAATTATTTTTGGATTGGAAATAAATTAAAATTTACTCAAGCCTAACAACGAAGCATATAATTTTGCCGCATAGGATCCGAAGCATGCGAGCACGCCACGTAAGCTCAACACGTTTTGGATTAATATAAACGTGAAGATGGAGATGGGGATGGGGATTACATGAGTAATGATCCTAGAAATCTGTTAAGAAACAAGAGTGTAAAGAATGAAATCGGTAGTATCATTAATCGGGGCAGCACCGGCGGGCTGTTCGGCGTCGTGATCATGGGCGGCCGGAGGAGGGTGATAGTACATCCGGCCAGTTTGCGGGCAGTGTGAGTGAAATCTTGAAGCCATCCTAAGGAATGAATCCAAAATCTCAGCCCACTTACTCCCCATCACCTCCTGGCCTGCTGCCCGTCTTATTTCTTTTCCTTTTTCTCTTCAAACCTGTAATTACAGAACAAAAAAAAAAAGGAAACATATTCAAGGAACAAACGGGAAATTTGGTCCAACTTCTTATTATAGGAAATGAGTGTTTTTCGGGCTAATCATCAACCTACACATAATAAGACACAAATTTGGGGCTCAAACTCCGGTTCTTGGGGTTTGTTTATGTGTTATTTTTTTAAATTGTTAGTGAGAAAAATAAAAATAAATATGGATGGTATATATGGTTCATACCCTAAATCGAGGTTGAACACACATAGGGCGTAGCCAGAATTTTTTTATTTTTTTTTTCATCCTACACTGTAAAATGTTCAAATCGAGTGTTCGATGGCTAGTCCTGTATACGAGTCGAGTTTGAGCAGATCCCGAGCTTTAATGAGTCGTGCTCGTTTAATTTAACAACACTACTGGTAACATAGTTCGGTTCGACTTGTGAAAGGTCGAACTCGACTCACTTGTATATTTAAACAAACCAAAATCAAACAACTAATCGAGTTTTTCTATCAAACAAGTCGAGATGAACGTGTTCTCGATCGACTCAATTTGAATTTTGGATTTTGGTCTAGATTTAAAAGTTTATTAAACAAGTCGAACCGAATTTCAACGGTCCAAACTTGCAGAAATTCTATGGCACCACATGTGGCACCATATTATGGTGCCACAACATGATGTGGCATATTATGATTGGTGCCACAACTATCACACATCATGTTGTGGCACCAATCATAATGTGCCACATCATGTTGTGGCACCATAATATGGTGCCACATGTGGTGCTATAGAATTTCTGTCCAAAATGTGCTCACATTTATGTTTGTTTATTAAATAAGTTAGAGTCATGACAACCCGTTTATTAGATGTACACGAGTATAAACATGAAGTACTTGACTCGAATAATCTAACTAGGTACATGTATTAAAAAAAATAAAAGTATGGAAACAATTGGAAGTATTATTAAAAATTACATAAATCACACATTAAATAATGTTAAAATATAAATATGTTCATTGTAAAATAAATTATTAACTACTGTGTTATACATTGGCAAATCATAACTTATTTTTTTCTTATATACTTGAATTTTAATTAGAAAAAATAATATATTAGTGTCATGGTAAAATCCCTTAAAATTTCATAAGAAATTGATATAATAATTTTAATATTTTTTAGCAAATTAATTAGTCATGATCTCAAAAATTACAAATATTACATTATTTATTACATTATATGCAATCAATATAGTGATTCATATGCAATCAAATAGTTATGTACTATTTATTTTAACCAATGATTAAATTTTAAAACACAATGCCATTATTTAACTTATAATTTTATTATATGCATAAATATAGCTTACAATGCTTTATGTTTAAAACTTAATACAATTATCTAACTTGTAATTTTAATTATATGCATATAAATAACTTATAATGATTTATCAATATTTGTGCAAATGGACATAGTCGAATACTAGTTCCCACTGATAATGTCTCAATTTTATATTATTTTACTTAAATATCAATTATGTATAGTATGTTTAAGTGAATCATTAAACACCGCCCCATTTTTACTAACTGCCACCTCGCTTCACCGTTCCCCCC
>CACSLK010003174.1:8271536-8283497 GCA_902706635.1 Striga hermonthica
TAAATTTTTGGGTCCGAAATTGAATCCCGTACTGGTATCACTAGCTGGCTATTTATAGTAACTTTTTGATACATACATTGGGATTCGTGTATTACTTGTTAGAAAAGGCTACTTTGATGGGCGGCCGAGTCAGTGGGCCTTACGTGAATGATGATAAACCTCGTAGATTGTGATAGGGGCGTGTAGGCGCCTTGTCACCTGCTTTCGGAGATGACGACCTCGGTTCATATTGGCCTCGGTTTGGAATGACCTCGGCGGGTAGGGATCACTTCGGTCTTATAAGGTCGTACTCGTTTATTGTGTGAACCGGGATGACTTTTATTTACGTCGGTGCTCGATGCAACTTTGCTTATGGTGTTGTCAAGGTCCTTAATTGTGCTTTACCGAGTCGGATGATAACAGAGAGGCCCCCAATATCGGCGGGCATACGGAGTGATGGCCATCGATATTGCCAAACAACCAGAGGCTTCGAATCGGTAAGAATTTGTCACCTAGGTATTCTTTGTCTTCGGTTTTCCGATGTAACTGAAATAACCGGAGTGGATCGTCGGTTCTGAAATGAAGACTAGTTCCCGAGGTGGAAACACTTGGTAAAATTTGGGCAAATCACGGGTGGTTATGACGGAGACTTGAAAAGACGCAACAGTCGAACGTAGTAAATGCAGAGTGTGAAGAGTCGCGCCGTTGCAGAGTGTGAAGAGTCGCGCCGTTATGGCTTTATACAATAACGACTACTTTAGTAAAATAATGACCACTTGGTTGCACCGTTTGAGAAAGAAGAGTCGTGTCAATTACACGTGCCGTCGATTGAGAATGGCAACGGTCCGAAATTAGGGCTATAAATAGGGCACTGGGATCTCTGAGAAACTTTTCTTCACTTTCGCTTTCATTCTTGAGTTCTTGCAACTATTGATTCTTCTGTCGGATAATCCTTGCAAATTTGAGAGTTACCCCTTGTGCGATCCTTTGTGCGTCGTTTGCTTGTTGATTCTTTGGTAAGTTTCACCTTCGATTTTTACTTGTTTCTTTATTACACATTTGTTCCTGTTTTGTTGTCAATGGCGTCGAAGGGAAAGGGTGAGGCGGTGGCGAGTTCTTCTAGTACTGAGTCGGTTCCGTTGGAAGTATATCACGACTCGGAATTGGTCGAATTAGCGTTTGAGTATCATCGGTGGGATCCGATGTTAGTGAGGCATTTAGATATTACGCCCAATGATGAAGATGGTGATTGCGCGGTGGAAGAAAACACTGTCGTCGTTGAGGTGCCTCATTGGAGGAGGCCGGTGAGAAGATGGCCTGATCCTGCGATCGATTTTGACGGCGAGCCGAGCATTCTGACCGATGCCGATGTGGTAATGCTGCGAGAACAAGTGCGGGTTCCACCTTCGGTGAAGATTTTCGCCCCTTATCCCGGGGAGAGAATAACAAGTCCTCCTCTGGGGTGTGTTGGAGTTTTTGCCGAAAGTTTGAGGTCGGGGTTAAGATTCCCTTTGCCGAATTTGATCACGGAATACCTCCGGAGTTGGGGGTTACCGCTGTGCCAGATTACCCCCAACAGTTGGAAAAAGATAATCGATTTGATGGTGTTGTTGCATGAGCAGGGCGAGGGGTTGCCATCTTGCGAGGAAATGTGGAGCATCTTCGCATTTAAAAAGAGTCCGAGGAGACATGTAGCGGAGTCTTCGTGCTGTTTCTTTGCCGGAGCGAAACCACAACATGGCCTAAAAGTCGGTGAGATAATAACCGATATCCCGGAAACTCTCCACGGATTCCAAGAAGAGTGGTTGTGGATTGGGGGAGAATGGCAGTCCGAGAGCTTTTTTTCATGAACCTTGGATTGACGGGATGACGATTCCGATGTTGATTCATTCCGGAGCAAGTGAGTTTATTTTGTTTTTTCAATTCGGGTATATCTTTTTGATTTTGGTTTTGTCTTGTGTACTAACAGGTCGGAACTTTTACCCTTTGTAGAAAAAGAGACTAAACAGAAAGAGCCAAGACTTAGTCCGGAGTTCGGTGGGAAGTTGATTACACTCGCTGGCTTGGACAAGGAGGTACGAGATTATCGCACACTGGTTGTAGACTCGAAACTCGAAGCTGCCGGTCTGTCTCATGGAGTTTCTAGCTTGAAATTTGATCCCGGTGAGTAGACTATAATACTTTAGTATCTTCATTCGAACTGCAATATATGTGAAGTAGCTGACTATAACTTTGATTTGTTTTTTGTTTAATGTAGTATACTATCCGCTCCTCGGATTTTTGGGTTACAGCTCTGTTAAGGAGGCTAAGGATTTCAGGCGCAAGTATCCGAATAGGGATCTGCAATCCAAATTTGGTAAAAGCCGAGATCTACGACTGACTAACGCTATGAGGAGGGATCTAGTTCGCGCCTTGGTGAAGAGGACAGCTGGTCAAAAGAATGCCAGCAAAAAATCGACCGAGGTGGGGTCGAGTGCGACCTCGGCTGCTGTTCCGGAGAGCCCGAAGTCTTTGAAAGAGGTGACAACTACCGAGGTGCCGCCAGTTGTGAATGCGGCTGCAATCAACCAAGCGGAGCCTAAGCCCAATGTGGTTGGAACCGAGGTGGCTGTGGTTGAGCTACCGCACTCCAAAGTACGTGGAAATGAACCGGAGAAGTTACCATCTCCTTCGAAGTCGGTGGAGTCTACTCACCTAGAGAGAAGGAAGAAGAGAAAGCTGGTGAAAATGTCCGATAGTCAGTCTCGTCGCTGCTGAAGATGATCATAGCTGGATTGCGGCTCAATTGGATGGGAAGAAGGACACCATTGCCTCCCGAGATGCCATGATTGCCTCGTTGAAGGAGGAATCGGCTAAGGTGGAGGCCGACATGAAAGGCAAAATCTCTGAACAAGTTGCGTTGGAAGTGGCGCAGGCTGAGATCTCGGCGTTGTCCGAGGAGAAAAAAGCCTTTGAGGCCGAGGTAGCTGATCTTAAGGCGCGCCTGGCCTTTGCCGAGCAACATTCTAAGGCGTTAGAGGCCAAGTTTGAGGATGCAGAGATGTTGCTGTCAGATGAGAAGGCCAAGCATGAGGCAACTCGTAAAGAGTGCGCCGAGGTCCGCGAGCTTGTGGGTCGACATCGGGATGCCCATCAAGCCGAGATGGCGAAGTTTGAAAAAGAGAAATCCTCCTACGGTGAGACCATGTACGAGATCGGTTTTCAAGCTGGGAAAGAGACTGTTGCGGCTATGGAACCGAAGTCTGATGATGGTGCCGAGGTTGAAGCAGTTGACGCCGGTGGGGATGATGAAGTCGATGGGCCTGACCTCGAGATCGAGATGAACACTTGTCTGAATCTCTGATGGGTCATCGAGCGTTACGATGCGGGTTATTACGATATCGACGATATTCGTTTATTCTTATTTCGTAAACTTGCAAAGTATGGCTTCGACACCGAGATAAAGGGGATGCACGTGGAGGCCGACGAAGATGAGCGGGAATTCTGTATTTGGATGCTCCGCCGATCTGAAGAAATGACTGCTAACCCCGACTTGCCACCACTTTTCGAGGATAGAGCTGGTCTCCTACGCCGTGCTTACGTCAATATAATTTTGGAGAAAGAGAAGGAGAAGAGGAAGGAGCTAGCCGACGTGTATCTTTCGACTCTGGCCGATGTGGAGACTGAACAATATTTCGATGATATGACCCCGGAGCAGATCCATAGCAGGGTCAAGGCCTACATTGAGGAAAAAGCTAAATCGACCGACAAGGAAGTCGAGATTGTCAAGGTGGTCACCCCGACCGAGGACGCATCTGATGCAGTTCAAGACTCGCGCAATGAGTTTGTCCCGGTGTCGGACGTGGCCATTGAGACTGCAGATAAGGCAAAGGAAGCGACGGTCTTGGAGCGTTTGTCTGCCGGAGTGGATGTCGGAGAACATAGTGGTGCCGGTCGAGATGCTGAGGAGAAGGACGGTGCTGCTTGAAGTCCTTGAACGTTTATGGTTTCATACTTCTAGTTTTCTTGAGTTATAATATATAGTCGGGGTGCCAGCATGTTGGCATCCTTAGTAGGAAATATATAAATATGTTTTTAAGTAATCGGGGATTCGGATTGTTGACTCCCTTAGTAGGACGTATGTAAGGAATTCACTAATATTTTAATATAAATATGACGTGTTTGCGTAACATCCGTCTTGATTTATGTGTGCTGTATCAATTTCAGCAATTTTTCGATCAAGTGTACTGAACTCGGTACGGATTTTGAAATGAATTGTCCCAACTCGGTTCTATTCAGATCATTAACCAAGTTGGGGGTGTTGTAAAAATAGTTTCCAAGTCCCACTATGATCGTTATCTTCAGCCACTAGTGTAAGTTTGTATACGAACTTACTAAGAATTCGCAAAACTTCATACATTTTTAGGCTGTACGTAAAACGAAACAGAGTTCACCGAACTTCGTCAGAGTTCGATTAAGGAATGGCCCCAACCGATCTATCTTTTGTATTTGGTACTTTTCGGTACCCTCCAAATCATGTTTGTTGAGATGACATTTGACGAGCTTCAATCCCTAACCAAAACATGCGTAGGATTTGGATAGATTACGGGGTATCAGCAAGACCGAGTGTCGCAATGCTTACATCGGTACAAAATATTTATAGAACCGAGTTTCAAAGTGTATTACATCGGTACCGAGCTGTTGCTCGGGTTTTCAAAAAGTGAAAGTCGGTAGACTTTCAGTACATCAAAAGAGTCACTTCGTGCATTCAGTGAAGCAAAAGGAAGGTTCGTTCAAAAGGAGAGTCGGATATCCGACTTCGGAACGTTTATTGATAGAATTTCTTTAGGACAACAGCATTCCACGGATATTGATGTGTAGTTCCATCAGGGTGAGTGATTCGGTAGGCCCCATGAGGTAGGACTTCAACAATTTGAAAGGGTCCTTCCCACCTCGGTTTGAGCGGGCCGGGGTCGGCCCCCAACACGCGTTTGAGAACTAGATCTCCAACTCGGAATGTACGCGGCTTGAACTTAGAATTAATGTATCTTTCACTTTGATGTTTATAAGCAGCATTTTTGAGCTCGGCACGGATACGATGTTCTTCAAGCAAGTCCAGATTGACTTTCAGGTTATCCGAGTTGGACTCTCCGGTAAAATGTTGAATTCGGTAAGTGGGTTCACCGAGTTCGACTGGGACTACGGCTTCTGATCCGTAAGTGAGTGAAAACGGGGTCTCGCCGGTGGAGTTCGGGTAGTGGTCCGATATGCCCATAAAACGTGTGGCAATTCCTCAGGCCAAGCTCCTTTGGCAGCGTCAAGTCGGACTTTGAGGCCACTTTTTATGAGCTGGTTCACAGCTTCAACTTGACCGTTGGATTGTGGGTGATAAGGTGAGGAGAAGAAGTGTTTGATGTTATACTCTTCGCACAGGGACTCAAGTCGTTTGCCTTCGAACTGTCTACCGTTGTCGGTAATGATGGAGTTCGGTACTCCGAAGCGGCAGATGATTGATTTCCACACAAAGTCAATGACTTTCTGTTCGGTTATTGTGGTTAATGGTTCGTCTTCGGCCCACTTAGTGAAATAATCAACTGCTACGATGGCAAATCGGACGCCTGCTTCCCGGTTGGCAGGGGACCTATGAGATCGATTCCCCATTGGGCGAAAGGCCATGGACTGTAGATTGATTTGAGCTCCTCGGGAGATTGATGGACGTTAGGTGCGAATATTTGGCATTTCGGACATTTGCGAACCCACGCGGCAGCGTCGGTCTTTAAGGTCGGCCAGTAATAACCCTGTCGCAAGACTTTGTAAGATAAGGCCTGTGCACCGGGGTGACTTCCGCAAATTTCTTCATGGACTTCTTCAAGGATATACCGCGAGTCTGATTCATTCACGCATCTTAAAAGTGGGATGGAGTATCCTCTTTTGAATAAAACTCCGTTGTCCAGTGTATATCGTGCTGCTCGGATCCGAAGTGCCCGAGCTTCCTTAGGGTTTGCTGGTAAGACCCCGATTTCTAAATATTGAATGATTGGATCCATCAAAGTCGGGGATTTTTGCGATGTTGTGGGGTCTAAAACGGTGACCTCGGGAAGACAGGTTGATGGTTGTTCTTGCTGTCCGACTTGGACATACTCCATGCTCTCCATTTCGGTACTTGAGGCTAATCGAGATAGAGCATCTGCTTGAACATTGAGGGTTCGTGGAATGTGCTCTACTTCGGCAGCGAACTTTGATAACTTCTTTTTTGCCAAAGACAGATGTGGGGTTAACCGAGGTTCTTTGACTTCGTATGAGCCATTAATTTGGTTGACGAGGAGCTGAGAGTCTGAAAAGACTTTCAATTGTTTCACGTTCATAGATTCGGATAAATCCAATTCGGATAGTAAGGCTTCGTATTCGGCTTCATTGTTGGTTGCAGGGAAGAGGAATTTTACAGAATGGCAAAACAGTGGATTGTCTGGGTTCGCCAAGACTATTCCCGTACCCGCTCGGTTTGTTGTCGAGGAGCCGTCGATGTACAGAACCCACGGCTGGTTGTTGTGATGAACTTCTATGGCCGGGGTGAACTCAGCGATGAAATCAGATAAAGCCTACGCCTTGATCGCGGTCCTCGGTTGATAGTGGATGTCAAATTGTCTGAGTTCAATTGCCCACTTTATCATACGATCCGAAGTGTCAGGTCGGTGCAGGACTTGTCGTAGTGGATAAGAAGTGCGGACAGATATAGAATGTTCTTGGAAATAAGGGCACAATTTCCGAGCAGCGATAACGAGTGCAAAGGCCAATTTTTCCATCGGGGGATAACGCAACTCGGCATCATGTAATGCCTTGCTGACATAATAGATCGGTGACTGTAACAGTCCTTCTTCACGTACTAAAACGACGCTGATGGCTGAATCGCTAACGCCGAGGTATATAAACAACATCTCCTCGGGTTTTGGTTTTTGTAAGGTTGGTGGAGAGGTGAGTGTTTCCTTGATGCTGATGAGGGCTTTTTGGCATTCCTCGGTCCATTCAAAACGCTTTCCTTTCTTGATTGCTTCGAAAAAAGATTTACACCGATCTGTGGATTTGGAGATAAACCGGTTAAGTGCTGCAAGTCAGCCGGTTAAGGCCTGAACACCTTTGACCGAGGTCGGGGGAGTTAGATTTTGAATGGCTTTTATCTTGGCCGGGTTGGCTTCAATTCCACGTTGGCTGACCATATAGCCCAGAAATTTTCCAGATTCAACTCCGAAGGTGCACTTCTTGGGATTCAAGACCATAGAATAAGCTCGGAGAATATTGAACATGTCCTGAAGGTGTGTTATATGATCAGAGGCGAGCACCGACTTGACGAGCATATCATCTACATAAACTTCCATGGTATAACCGATTAAACTGGAAAACATCTTGTTAACAAGACTCTGATAAGTGGCCCCATCGTTTTTTAATCCGAACGGCATCATGGTATAACAATATAGGCCCCTAGCTGAATAAAACGAGGTGTGTTCCGAGTCTTCAAGATCCATAGGGATTTGATTATACCCGGAGTATGCGTCCATGAAGCTCATTAACTCGTGTCCCGATGTGGCATCAACCATATAATCTATGTGCGGGAGCGGATAGCTGTCTTTCGGGCACGCCTTGTTCAAATTGGAAAAGTCGATACACAGCCTCCATAGACCATTACTTTTCTTGACGAGAACAGGGTTTGAGACCCATGTCGGATATTTGGCCTCTTTAATGAACTTGTTGTTGATGAGTTTCTCAACTTCCTCTTCCAATGCTTTTGACGATCCGACCCCAGTTTCCTTCGTTTTTGTACAATAGGCCGAACAATTCGGTAGATGTTCAACTTGTGACTAGCGATTCCGGGGTCGATGCCCTTCATGTCTTCGTGTTTCCAAGCAAACACGTAAGAATTTTGTTTGAGAAACGAAATGAGTTCTGACCGGAGAGGCTCTTGAAGATGACTTCCAATGCGCAATGATTTATGGAAAATCGGTTTATCGACATATATCAGTTCTACTTCTTCTCCAGGTTCGGCTCGATCATTTCGACCTTTTTCCTTGAATTGGGCCCTTGGGTCCAACTCGTCTTCTTCGAGGAGTGGTTCCTTTCCTGGCCGCCTACCTCGGTCTTCAGATAAAGGGTCCGAGTTGGGAGGAACAACGGTTTTGTAATTCGGTTCTTTGGAAATCAAATCATCTGAAGTGTTTCGTTGTGGGGGATTGTCATCGTTCCCCGAAGTGATGGAATAAACTCCGCCGGATGGTACAAAAGTAACAAGTTCTCGAGCTTCCCGTTGGTCTCCGAAATGAGTCCCTTCCCCTCGTGTAGTTGGGAACTTCAGTGCATAGTGAAAGATCGAAACCGCAGCTCGAAGCTTGTACAAAGCTGTTCTGCCGATGATGGCGTTATATTCGTTGTTGATGTCAAGAATTTTGAACGTTTCCATGACAAGTTTGGTGACGTTCTCCGAAGTGCCAAATCTGACAGGTAAAGTGATCTCGCCGATGGGCTTTGAAATGCTGCCATTAAACCCCTGTATTTGGTTGTTACAAGGTCGGATGTCAGCAGGATCGAGACCCATTTTGTCAAAGGCTTTTAACATCAAAATGCTCGAGTAGGCCCCGGTGTCGACCATTACGCGATGTACAGGGATTCCGCATATAGGAACAGTAATAACAAGTACGTCAGAATGAGGGTGTGCGAAATGATTTGCGTCCTCCATATTAAAAGTTATGGGACAATTCCTGTTGAGGACGTCTCTTAGATCGGTAGTGTACACTTGTTTACTGGAATTGTAAGTTTGTCGAGCGTAAGCTTTGACTTGTCGACGGGATAATGTACTCCGAGTGTTGTTAGTATTAACGCGGTGGACAGTTATTTGCATCGGGCTGGGAGATCTGCTTCGCTTGCGTCTTCGAGAGGTTCCAGTTGAATTGGAATCGAGCACTTCCGAAGTGAACATGAATATTTCCTTGTCTCCTTGTCGGATACGCTTCGGTATAACACCGCGGTCCTCCTCGTCGTCATCATCATAAGTTTTCATTGGACGCCCTGGGCCTCGTTTCTGAGGATCGGTGTTACGATAGAACTTTCTGAGCTGTGGATGACCGATTAAACGCAACAAAGCAGCTAACAGGCTTAAGCACTCGTCAGTATTGTGCCCTGGCGATTTGTGATAATCGCAATATCGGGATTTGTCCAACTTCTCTTCGGGCATCCGAAGTGGCTTGGGATCCGGTAAAATACCTTTCCCTTTGATTTCTTCGTATATGGTGGCAGCCCCAGTTGAATATACAGTCTGATAACCGGATTTTACATCGGTGGCATACTGTTTTTGGGCTGCTTGTACTTCAGGATCGTTGGGATCTCCCCGGGGAGGCCCATCTGAATGGAGTCTTGTTCTGCTTTTCAAAAGACCTATTTTTCTTTTTCTCGTCGGTTTTCACCTTAGATGACTTCGGGTTAAAATTAAAGTCGGGGACCGACATGGCTTCCTCGGCTATGATGTGTTGCTGAGCTCGAGCAAGAAATTCTTGAAAGGTGTTTGGTTTATTTTGACAAAATGTCCAACGGAAAATTGAGTTTGCTTTCAGCCCGACAATAGCCATGACAAGCAGGGTTTCAGGATGACAAGGCTCCATATTCTGAACTCGGTCGTTAAACCGAGCGATGTAATCCTTGACACTTTCATCGTCTTTTTGTGTTACATTTGCGAGAGATTTTTTTGGAATTAGACAGACTTGGGCCCCGATAAAATGAGATCGGAAAGCCGATCTCAATTGTTGCCACTTCCAAATAGAGTGAGGGGGAAGAGAATGGTACCATTTTTGGGCCCGAGGCCCCAGCGTGAGAGAAACATACGACACCGAAGTGCGTCTGAGGCCCCATGCAGATCCATCCACGACGTATATTGACCGAGGTGTGAGTCGGGGTCTGAAGTTCCATCATATAACTCAATTTGAGGGACTTCAACTTTCCCAGGTACAGGTTCCGAAGTGAGCTCCGGTGTGAGAGGGGAGTCGGCTTCCACATATACGTGTGCCGAAGTCGAGGTCCGCCGAGGAGGGTCTTCGGGAACTCGTTGCCGACTTTCCAATTCGGCAATTCTTCGTCGTAATGTTTCAAGTTTGGATGATTCTTGACGAGCCCGATTCCTTTCAATATGTTGCCGAAGGTCGGTCTGCGCCAGGTTGGAAGGGATTCGGTGCCGTGCATGAGGCGGTGATCGTCGTGAATGACCAGACTGACTTTCGGCGGTTTCTTCATGAGGAAGTACAAGGGGATTGCGTCCGACGTCGGTGCGACGCGCGGTTTGTTCCAGAGGCGGCTGCGACGCTCGACTACGGGGTTGAGATGTGGCGTGAGATGTGGTCCTCCCACCGTCTTGCCGTGCTGGTGGATTCTGCGGATTTGCAGGTGTTGTGGGTATTATGGAATGTCCCGGGGCAGTCGTTGAAGCTCCAGGGACCGTTTGAGCCATCAAGGTAGCGAATCCACGTGCAAACTCTGGATTTTGGAATAGAACAGTGTAATCCGGTATATGGGGTGTTACGACTGGTCGTCGGGCGAATTGCGCAGCACTGCGACTGTGGCCATCTCGTGAAGTATGGCCACGATGATCCGAATGAGACATGATTGGTATAGCTGATGTGGATCACTTAAACACGAGTCGGATAGTAACCTCAAATCACTTATGAGGCCCTTCCTCTAGCGCCAAACTGTTGTCGTATGATTCTGAACAACGATTTAATAAGGGATTTATATGATAATTACGAGTAGTTTGGACGTAAATCATGTAAGAAAAACTCAACAGTGGCCCCGGTCCGAGGTGGACCGAGGTGAAAAGCCTTTGTGGGTTGTTACGCGTTGTATTGTAAATCTTGAATTTTTGGGTATGGAATCGAATCCCGTACTGGTATCACTAGCTGGCTATTTATAGTAACTTTTTGATACATACATTGGGATTCGTGTATTACTTGTTAGAAAAGGCTACTTTGATGGGCGGCCGAGTTAGTGGGCCCTACGTGAATGATGATAAACCTCGTAGATTGTGATAGGGGCGTGTAGGCGCCTTGTCACCTGCTTTCGGAGATGACGACCTCGGTTCATATTGGCCTCGGTTTGGAATGACCTCGGCGGGTAGGGATCACTTCGGTCTTATAAGGTCGTACTCGTTTATTGTGTGAACCGGGATGACTTTGAGTTACGTCGGTGCTCGAGTCAACTTTGCTTATGGTGCTGTCAAGGTCCTTAATTGTGCTTTACCGAGTCGGATGATAACAAGTGGGCTAAGAGGTCATTGGCAAAATATAAACACTCATTCTTATGGCTTAAAGTGATGAATAGGCTCCAAACTAAGGATCGACTTGAGTTCCTTAATGAAGATCCGACGTGTCCCCTTTGCGGTACCACCATCGAAACCTCGAGTCATCTCTTCTTCGAGTGCTCGTTTAGCTCGGAGATTTGGGGTGCCATTCGTGTATGGATTAGCCTCCGTCACACGCCAACAACACTCAAAGGAGCCCTAAAGTGGACCAAAAAAGAGGGAAAAGGTACGACATGGAGAGCCAAATTGAAAAAAGCGGCGGTAGCGGCTACCGTATACTTTATATGGAATGCCCGGAATCGCTTGATCTTTGAAGGCAAAAACCAACCTCCAAGCCTCGTGATTCGCAAGATAAAAACGCATGTTTATCGTAGTATATTTGCCACCTACCCGAGAGTGCTTGCTGAATTTGAAAGTCGATGCCTTGGCCTTGATGTGTAAAATGTGATGTGCCGTTTTTTGTTGATTTTATTGGATTTTCTACTTTGAGCGAGCTCCCGGTTTGTGGGTAAGCCCTCGGTTTTTGTATTTTTGAGTGTGGAGCCGACATGTGGCTGCCTGCTTCGACTTGAAAGCCGCCTCGGTTGTATGACTTCCAGTATTGAGCAATACAAATTTATTTAACGATAAAAAAAAATATTAATTTAACTTTAGGGTAAGAGCATTTTTAATAA
>CACSLK010003174.1:8316384-8331937 GCA_902706635.1 Striga hermonthica
TCAGGGTCCGCCATACCCAACCCTTCGATCCGGCGGGCCGGGCCGGGTCGTGACCCGGCCCGGATTTTGGCCATGTCTACTTTGCGGCAAAGACCAAGGATTCGTGTTCTTCACGTTCTTGGGAAATCACGACGTTCGATTTGAGATCAAGCTATCAAGCCCTCGAAGAAACGTTATTTAAATCCATATTCAAGACCTGCGAGGATCAAACTGAAGATTCATCTCCAAAAGTCTCAAATCCATTTGTAGATCGTTCTTGAAAAAATTAATCAAAGGAATAATAGATATTTGTAATCCACTATATTTCATTTGATCTGTTGAAAATCAATTTGTACGAATTTCTCGTGTTTATTAATTCAATAGTATGAATTTTTGCGTTACAATAGTGGTTATGTATGGTTCATTTTAAGAGCATAATTATGTTTTAATATCATTTTCAATTGTAGACGTAGTTTATAAGGTATAATTTTTGCTAATCTTTTTTTTTTCTTCATATTTTTTTTTTAAAATTATAACAATTAAATTATAAATATATTTAAAATTTAACACATTGTTTATTTATTAAAATATTTTATATATGATATATCAAACTAATAATGTCTTAATGACCTTGGATTTGACACCTATGTTATACATATAATATATATAAATAATATTTATAATTAAATTTGAATCACCTATTAATATTAATTCAAAAAAATAAAAATTTTAAACTAACTTAACTAAAAAGTAATTATATGAAATAAATTAAAAAAAGTATAGTATAAACTTAGTTTATTTAATAAAACAATCCCATAAATCATAATGAGATAAAAAATAATAATAATATTGATTTTAGAATAAATAAATTGAATAAAAAAAATTATTATGCTTATTGTAATTTTTATATACCATTTATAATTACTTAATTTTAACAATAACTATACAATAAAACATTTAAAATAATTATATTTATTTACTCAATTAATATAAAATATAACGGTTTATTATCATTAATAACTCCTAAAAAGAGCAGGAAACAAAAAAATTTTAAAATAATTGAATAGCCCCAATTTAAATATATATAGAGATGAGTATCAAAGGGTGAAATTTGGTATTAGATTCTTTTTTTTAAAAAAAAATATTTTGTGCCGATAAAAAAAAAGTAAGATAAGCAATATGAGGTAATAATTTATATACAAATAAGAAGGTTCGTATTTACTTGAAATAGAAACTAAAATCTCGCCTGAAAATTTTAAAATTACTAAACTTTGTAATCTTTTTTAAAACATTTTAAAAAATCCCACCTCTATAAATTAAGGAAAATGCTACAAGTACATAATAAATGTACATAGAGGTGTACATAACACTCACATGGAGTGAGGTTCACTTGAATTTTTATTTTTGGTGAGTCCCACTCAATGTGAGTGTTATGTACACTCTTATGTACAATATGTACTTATAACATTACTCATTAATTAATTAATCAATTTATGATATAAAAATAGAGCATTAATTCGGTTATGGTATAAGGTGGCTGATTTTATTTGATGTATCTGATAGTCATTTTTATTTTTGATAGAAAACTTGTTAGTTTTAATAAATGTCTGAATTTATGCTATGATGATACAAGAATTACCTGACGTTAGTCAGATGACACGTGGCTACGATTGATGCTTCGACGTCTTCCTGGACTCGTCTCCTTTGCTCCGACGCCTGCAAAACAGAACCCCGGGGTTGTCCCTAGGGGTAGATCCTCCGATGCTTAATTTAGAATCAGTTTTTTGGTTTTCTGAGGTGGTGGCTGCAGAATGAATAGAAAAGAGAGTTTTGAGAGTTCAGAATGTCCCTTACCTTGACCTAGGTCGCCCTTTTATAGGAGTCAGACGACCTAGGTCTCCCTTCTGCAGGCGGAGGACTCCCTGGCCCATAAGCTTCGTGGGCTGACCTCAGACTTTGGCCCAAAGTAAAGCCCCTCTGGACCTTGGGCCTATAGTAATTCTCCTAAGGACATTGGGCCCAGAGTAAAGCTCTTTGGGACCTTGGGCCTGAATTGGGGTTGGGCTTCGGCCTTAATCCTGGACTCTAACAGTCCTCGGATCACACGTCTCTTCATCCTCTCGAGCCACGTGTCGTATAATAAATGTATATTTTTTTCCCTTATCACTTGCCCCCCATTTTATGTACGCATTATTTTTTTGCGTACATAAAATAAGCGATGAGACATTCACAGATTAATATCTGCATTTGGTGACTTTCCAGTACAGTTGTGTAGACAGACAGTCCAGCTGCTTGCTATAAAATTCCTCACTCTCATTTCTCTTCTCACTTTTCACATTGTTACTTTCTAGAGAGAGAGATATAGAGAGAGAGGGAGAGAATCAAGCTCTTGGGATTGCATCGATTTGCCAAGCTCGACGTCAGCATTTGAAAGTCCTCAGACCCTGGTAATTTTTTCTTACCATGTCCTTATTTCTTCAAGTCTTCGGTAGCTAGTTATTATTTACCGACGTTAGTAGCGTTGGCATTTTCCTTAAGCAACATCGATAGCAATAATTTGGACATATACTTCACTTCGATAGGCCGAAGAGTTTTTTTGTAGACCTCGGTAGTCCGAGGACTAATGTTTTGGACACCTCAGTAGGCCGAGGAGCTTCTTCGGAGACCTCGGTAGTCCAAGAACTAACTTTTCGGACACCTCAGTAGGCCGAGGTGCTTCTTTGGAGACCTCGGTGGTCCGAAGACTAATTTTTCGAACACCTTGGTAGGCCAAGGAGCTTCGTCGTAGACCTCGGTAGTCCGAGGACTAATTTTTGAACACCTCGGTAGGCTGAGGAGCTTCTTTGGAGACCTCGGTAGTCCGAGGACAAATTTTTTGAACATTTTGGTAGGCCAAGGAGATTCGTCGTAGACCTCGGTAGTCCGAGGACTAATTTTTTGGACACCTCGGTAGGCGGAGGGTCTTCTCTGTAGTCCCCGGTAGTCCGAGGACTAATTTTTTAAACACCTCGGTAGGCCGAGGGTCTTCTTTGTAGTCCTTGGTAGTCCGAGGACTAACTTTAAACACCTTGGTAGGCCAAGGAGCTCCGTCGTAGACTTCGGTAGTCCGAGGAATAATTTTTTGAACACCTCGGTAGGCCGAGGAGCTTCTTTGGAGACCTTGGTAGTCCTAGGACAAATTTTTTGCACACCTTGGTAGGCCAAGGAGCTTCGTCGTAGACCTCGGTAGTCCGAGGACTAATTTTTTGGACACCTCGATAGGCGGAGGGTCTTCTCTGTAGTCCCCGGTAGTCCGAGGACTAATTTTTTAAACACCTCGGTAGGCCGAGGGTCTTCTTTGTTATCCCCGGTAGTCCGAGGAGCAATTTTTTAAATACCTCAGTAGGCCGAGGGTCTTCTTCGTAGTCCCCGGTAGTCCGAGGATTAATTTTTTCTAACACCTCATGACATCTTAGGATACCTTTGAGACCTTGGGAGCTTGAGACCTTAGGAATATTACTTGAGACTGAGGAGAAAGTGTGAAAATGCTAAGTCCTTAGACCCTGGACTTTAGTGCCCAAAGGACTTTCCTACATTCTCCTTTGCTCTTTTTTTTTGTCATCACGTGGGCACATGACACACCTTGGGACCTTGGTTGCAATTTTCTACTTTTCAAAGTTTTTTTTTTTTTTTAAATTTCCACCCACGTGGGGTGAAGTGCTTGGCAGTCCAAGGCAGCAGCTTCATTTTCTTTGCTGTGTAATTTTGGCAGCCCAACCCCTTCCCTTTTATTTTTATTTCTTTATTTTTAGCCAACATTAAATCGTGGCCTCAGGAATGAACATGCACAAATTGGCATGTTGCCATATTTCAAATTCCTTGTATCTTTTTCTTTTCTACTATAGCTAGCAGAGGTCTGTCCTTTCATTTTGACTAAGAATTACCTTCTCCGTCATTAAATTCTTGTGTTCTTTTTATTCTTCTCCATCCACTAGTAGCAACCAAAGTTTGTCTCTTTTGTTTTTCACTTGTCCAAAGGCTTGGGGAGCTAATAAGGGCCACTGAATACACAAACACCACATTTAAGCATCCTCCACTTTCCACTTGCAACCAATTCATCTTAAGGCTCATAAGAGGTAAGGCTTTTTTTTTTGGTACTAGTTTGCTAGCAAATAATTTTTCCTTGGGCATACTCCAAGGTTTGCATAACCTTAGGCATATGAGACTCCTTTCTCTTAACATGAAAACATTAACATACCTTTTTATTTTGGTTTTATTCATCACCGAGGTTCGAATGATATCCCGGGCACTCCTATGTCACCTCGTCTCGTTTTTCTTGTATTCCCCCGCGTTCTCTTACGTCCTTGGTTGCACTTTCAGTTTGAAAATGTCCATGGACTTTAACGAGTCTAGTGATGACGAAATCCTAGCCCGACGACCCCAAGGACGCGGCCACAAAGCTAACGCGTATGTTGATGGGGCCGTGTCCAAACTTGTAGAGGATGATATCCGTAGGATCTATGCCAAACATTATATTCCTGACACTTGGAATTTCTATATTCTGGAGCCCGGGGAGGGTAGTTTTGGCGAAGCTCCTCCTGGATGGCTTTGTCTTTGCGAAGACATGTTCAAATGCGGTCTACGGTTCCCTCTACATCCGACCATCGTTGAGATCTTGATTTTTTACAACATTTCTCCCGCTCAGCTAACTCCTAACGCTTGGATGATTATCGTGGGGTTTGTCCTCCTCGGGGCTTCAGTACCCATACCCACGAACGCTAGAGTCTTCAGTTCCATTTACCGCCTCCAAAACCATCCTAGTTTGGAAGGCCTCTTCTATGTTGTGTCGAGGTCATGTTCTAAACCCTTGGTAGATTCTTCCAAAGACACAAAATATTGGAAGTCGAAATTGTTCTACGTTTATTCGGGTGATCCTTGGAACTTTCCTTCTGAGTGGAGTGACGATGTCTGTCGGCCCTTAGAGTCCGACCTCTCTCATGACGAGGAAAAGGCTAAGTTAGCTCTTTTGCACAAAGGTCCCGCGAGCTTAACCCTTTTACTAAAGGAGATGAACTTGATTGCAGCTCGCTTAAGCCATGCTCCACCGACTACAATTGTCGACCTTAGTACGAACAAACCGTAGTCTTTAATAAATATTGCATGCACTGTTATTATTTATATCTTGTTATTTACCCGTCTCTTTCATTCTTTGTTTAGGTATGGAGGTGCACAAAGCTAAGAGGATCAGAATTAGGGTGAACAGGAGCAAGGTCGTGGCTGATGTCGCCCAGAGGCAGGAGTCCGGGGTTCCCCCAAAGAAGGTGTCACGACCTTTTATTTTGGGGCATACTCCTCCTCCGGTGACTCCAGCTCCCGAGGTTGACATTGCCATTGGAGAGGGTAGCGGGACTGGAGGTTCCCAGATGTTCACCGACGGAGGCTTTGACCATTTCTCTGGTCTGTCGGATAAGTTCATTTCAGAGTGGAATGTTAACGTCGACGACAGCCTGTCGGACCGCAGCACCGCTGTGGAGATGATGAGCCACATGTTACCCCGCAGAGATAGGGAGGGCCTCCAAGTCGCAACGTCTGAGGGGCTGTCTGATGACGGTTACGAGTACTTGGCCAAGGTAACCAGAACTTATGTTATTCGTATGTTAGTTCTTCCCATGTTGCCTCCAAAATTTTTCTAAACTTTTTCTATCTTTCAGCTCCTTCGCACTCACCAAGGCATGGTTGGCAAGATTGCCTATGGGAGCCGGAGGATCCTTGAGTTGAGGGACTTGCTAGCGCGTAGAAAGGCCTCTCAGGCGAAGGCTGAGGAGGAGAGCGAACGACATCATACTGAGGTGACGCGCCTAAGGGCTCTCGTTGAGAAGCTCGATCTCAGGATCAAGGGGTTGGACTCGATCCTTGAAGAGGCTAACAAGAAGGCAGAGGACGCCAACAAAAAGGCCGAGGACGCTGCTGAGGTGAACTCGGACTATTGGCTCGACGGGTTCGACGCCTGCAGGCAGCTCGTTGGCACCCTTGATCCTTCCGTTGACCTCAGTCGTCTTGTTCCCGAGTCTGTTGATCCCATGACAGGTGAAGAGGATGCCGACTGCTCAGCTTCTAGAGATGTTTGATTGTTGATGATTTTAGGACTTTGTTTGTTTTGTTGTCAATTCTGGACTTGTGCTCTTTTTTTTTTATGGTTGTAGACCTTGGTCTTTTGAACTCCCAGCTTATGTAACGTTGTTTTGATTTAATCCTTTGTCTTCTAAGAACTGGGAAGTCCCAATTCTGGCCTTGGGTGCTCTTTCACTCTTCTTACAGTAGATCATTCTACCGAGTGACTAGCGTTTTGAAGCTGCAACTGAGGACCAGTAGTAGGGACAATAGTTCTCTATTGCATTCCTTTTTAACTTTGATAGCGGCAATGGTTGTCCACTGCAATTCTATCAATGTAGGTAGTGACAATGGTTGTCCATTGCAATTCTACCGTTTGTTCTAACAATGCCGGAAATCAAAACAAAATGCAACTTTTATTGAAATAGTCTGAGTACGAAGTCTCAACTTGCAAGTCCTACGCTAGAAATAGGGGAAATAACTTAACATAAAAACGACTACTGATAGTACTTGCGCAAATGTTCTGCATTCCAGGACCTTGGTATAGGCTTTATGTCTAAGTCCTCCAACTTATAAGTGCCTTCTTTCACCGCTGCTCGGACACGGTAAAGTCCATCCCAGTTTGGAGATAACTTGTTGTGCCTTTCTTGGTAGTTGAACTGAGCTTTCCTGAGGACAAGCTCTCATGGTCGATAGTAGCGTGATCGAACACGACTGTTATAATACTTGGCCACCCTCTGCTGATATGCATCCATCTTGATCCTTGCCCGATCTCTGTGCTCCTCGATCAGATCAAGGTTACACCTCAGACCTTCTATATTTTTCTCCACTTCAAAGGTTTCCACCCTGGGACTTGCGATTCCGATCTCTACGGGTATGACCGCCTCAGATCCGAACATCATGCTAAATGGGCTTTCTCCTGTGGCCGTCCGAGGAGTCGTACGATAAGCCCACAGCACTTTTGGAAGAATATCAGCCCATAAACCTTTAGCCTCATCAAGTCTTGTTTTTAAGGCTTGCAAGATAGTCCTGTTTGTGACCTCTGCCTGGCCGTTGGACTGAGGGTATGTTACCGAGGTTGTCCTGAGGTCTATAGACAAACCTTTGCAAAACTCTCAGAAACGTTGGTTATCAAATTGCTTTCCATTGTCAGTGATGACTGCTTTTGGGACTCCAAAACGGCACACAATGGACTTCCACGTGCTTCTCAGTGATATGAGCCAAAGGTTCTGCTTCGACCCATTTTGTAAAATAGTCAATGCCCACGATCAGGAACTTCCTTTGCCCAGTGGCCTGTGGAAAAGGTCCCAAAATGTCCATGCCCCATATTGCAAATGGCCAAGGGGTGAACACCGAGGACATGGTAACAGCTGGAGAATGGAGGATATTCGCGTGCCTTTGACGTTTTTCGCATCTCTTGATGAATTTTTCATTGCATCTTCTCTTAGGGTATGCCAGTAATACCCTTGTCTGATGATGACTTGCGCTAAAGACCTGTCCCCCCAAGTGATTTCCGCAGACTCCTTCGTGCACCTCTCTTAATGCATAATTAGCCTCATCTGGCCTAAGGCATCTAAGGTATGGCATGCTGTACAACCTCTTGTACAAGTTGTTGCCTATGATCGAATACCGGGCTGAGCGTTGAATGATTTTCTTCGCCTCTCGCTGGTCATCAGGCAACTTTCCATCTTTGATGTAGTCCACAATAGGATCAACCCAACTGAGTCCTTGGTCAAGACTCATCACGTGCTCTTCCTCTATATTGCAGTGAGAAAGGACTTCCACAGGTACGGTTTTGATGAGCTCGTGATAAGGCGATGTTGCGAGCTTAGACAGTGCGTCTGCCTTGGTGTTTTCTGTCCTTGCGACTTGCTGAACCCCACAATAATCAAATAAAAAGACCAAGTCTTTCACCTTAGTTTGGTACTTGACCATCATGGGATCCTTTGCCTCATAGTCTCCACAGCTTTGACATACGACCAACTGTGAGTCACTATGGCATTGCACACGTCGGGCGCCCAGCTCCAACGCCATGTTTAGTCCGGTTATGAGAGCCTCATATTCAGCCTCATTGTTTGAGGCCTTGAACTCGAACCTTACAGCGTAATCAAAAACATCACCTTCTGGGCTGGTTAAGGTCAATCCAGCCCCACTCCCATTTTGATTTGATGATCCGTCCACATACAAGGTCCAGCAGCCTTCCACGGGATCTCCGATGTTTGGCACCACATTTGTTATCAGAGGAGTATGCTCTTCTCCCGTAGTACACTCTACTACAAAATCCGCCAAGGTCTGGGCCTTAATAGCCGTCCTCGGTTGAAACTGAACATCAAATTCGCTAAGCTCAACGCACCACTTCACCAGCCTCCCAGATGCTTCCGGCCTCTATAGAATTTGTCTCAACGGTTGGTCTGTGAGTACAACCACCATATGTGCTTGGAAATACGGTCTCAACTTACGAGCTCAGATAACCAAGGCCAATGCCAACTTTTCGATCTTAGGATAACGAAGCTCTGCGCCTCCTAGGACTCGACTCACATAATAAATTGGCATTTGGACTCCATTTTCTTCTCGGATTAACACCGAGCTCACAGCCGCATCCGACACTCCTAGGTATAAGTATAAAACCTCTCCTTGTTGTGGCTTTGTCAAAAGTTGTGGAGAACCCAAGTAAGATTTTAGATCCTCCAACGCTCTCTGACAGTCTTCTGTCCAAGCGAACATATTTGCCTTTCTTAGCACTTTAAAAAATAGTAGGCTCTTTTCTGCAGACTTTGACAAGAAATGACTAAGTGCTGCTAGTCTCCTGGTGAGCCTCTGAACTTCTTTCACCGACTTAGAAGGATTCATGTCCAACAATGCTTTGATTAAGTCGGATTCATGTCCAACAATGCTTTGATTTTCTTAGGGTTCGCCTCGATTCCTCGTTCGACCATGTATCCAAGAAACTTTCCCGAGGTCACCCCAAAAGCGCATTTGTTGGAGTTGAGCTTTATCTTGTAATGCTTCAGCACTGCGAAGGTCTCCTCTAAGTCAGCTATGTGGTCCTCCGCACGTGGGCTCTTTGCTAGCATGTCGTCAACGTACACTTCAATGTTTCTACCAATCTGGTTTTTAAAGATATTGTTCACTAGTCTCTGGTATGTAGCCCCCGCGTTCTTCAGACCGAAGGGCATGACCTTGTAGCAATATAGGCCTCGGTCAGTGACAAAAGAAGTTTTGGCTTCATCTTCTGGGTGCATCCTTATCTGATGGTACCCCTGAAATGCATCCATGAAGCTGAGGACTTCACATCCGACGATGGCGTCTACCAGCTGGTCTATCCTCGGTAGAGGAAAGCTGTCCTTGGGATACGCCTTGTTTAGACTTGTAAAGTCTATGCACATCCTCCAATTGCCACTTGTTTTCAGAACCAAGACAACGTTGGACAACCACTCGGGATAATCTACCTCCCTTATGTAATCAGCATCTAAGAGTTTGTCCACCTCTCCACTGATTGCTTAGATCCTATCCGGGGCAAAACTTCTTTTCTTCTGTTGAACTGGCCTAAAGCTAGAGTCCGCATTTAGTCGGTGGACTATGACCTCAGGGTCAATTCCCGGCATGTCAGATGGACTCCAAGCAAAGACTTTGACATTTTCTCTCAAGAATTGGACAAGCTTTGTCTTAAGGTCCTCGGGCAATGAGGACTCTATTCGCACAACCTTATTATTGTCCCCTTCATAAAGCTCAATTGAGACTAATGTCTCTACTGGCTCTCCCGCTTTCTTAACCTCGTCCTCCGGATCTAAGCTCTCTATGGTCAGAGCCTCCGAGTTCTTTCTTTTACCTTTGAGTGAGGCCACATAACATTGTCTAGCTACCTCTTGGTCTCCACGAACTTTCCCGATGCCATTCTCGGTCGGGAACTTCATAAGCATGTGATATGTAGAGACTATGGCCTTCATCTTGTTCAACCCTGGTCGTCCAAGGATGACATTGTAACTGGAGGGGACCTTCACAACTAAAAAATCCATCATGACCGTGGTCTGCTGGGGTGAGTCCTCTGCAGTTAACGGGAGAGTTATAATTCCCTTCGGCTCTACGGTTTCACCTGTGAACCCCATGGGTGGAGTTTTGACTGGCCTTAGTCGTTCACGACCAATTTTTATCTTCTCAAATGCATCATAGAATATGATATCAGCCGAGCTGCCACTATCCACCAACACCCTTTTGACCCCGTAATTCCCAATCGTAAGTGTAACGACCATGGGATCGTCATGAGGAGTTAGAATGTTACCCGTGTCTTCCTCTGTAAAGCTTATTTGTGTCTTCCTACGAGCCCTTTTCTCTTACGGCTCACTTGTTCGAGGTTGCTTTGCATATGCTTTGCGAGCAGAATTGCTTTCTCCGCCGCATGGTCCTCCGGTGATGACAGCTATGACCCCAGAAACTTGAGTGTTGTTCCTCGTCGGACTTTGGACCCTAGGATTACCCCTCCTAGGACTACAACTTCGATCTTTTGAGCGTCTTCGCTGAGGTTGAGGGCTGCTTTTGTCTTTTCCCACAAATTTCTTAAGGTATCCTCTGCGTATCCGGTCCTCAATCTCGTTTTACAGGGTCTCACAGTCCTCAGTATCGTGACTGTGGTCTCTGTGAAAGCGACAATACTTGTCCCGACTTCTTTTGTTTGTCGGGGCTCTTATCTTGGTTGGCCACCTGACATAGTCCTTATCTCGAATATACATCAAGATTTCATTCTTTGTAGCACGCAAAGGAGTATACCTTTCAAACCTCGGGAGATTTGACCGATCTTTTGATGAGTTGGTCGTGACGGACAGCCTATCCCATACTTTTTTCCTCTTTCTGCCATTATCTTCACCAGAGTCCCTCATCCTCTTTCTGTCAGAGGTCTCATGCTCATCATCCACTCTGGACATCTCCTCAGCGTTGATGTACTTTTCAGCCCTACTGAAGAGATAAGGGAGGGATAGAGGTGGTTTTTTTGGCCAAAGAGAAAGCGAACCGTGAAGACTTTCGAACCCCATTCATGAGTGCGGCTAAGGCCACGGACTGGTCCAAGTCCTCAATCTCTAATGCTTCTCCATTGAAACGTTGGATAAACTCCCTTAGCGTTTCATTCGACCTCTGACGAACGCCCATGAGATGGGTTGACGCTTTCTTGTATCGTTTGTTGCTAACAAAGTGGTTGAGGAATTCTTGTGCCAATTGTTTGAAAGTATAGATAAAGGCCGCTGGCAGTGAAGAGAACCAAACCCTGGCGCTCTTTCTTAGCGTGGCCGAGAACGCTCGACATTTGATGGCGTCGGTCTCCCCATGAAGCATCATGAGAGCTTGGAAATTCTCAAGGTGGTCACGGGGGTCCGAAGTTCAATCATAATTCTCCATCTGAGGCATCTTGAAGCTAGAGGGAATTTCCTCTTTCATGATGCTATCAACAAAAGGGGACTCGGTGAGTGAGAAAATATCTGACGTCGCCTTCTGACTTCTTTCCACACCACTCCGAGCCTTTCATTCATCTCCTCAAGCTATTGCTTAAGGTCGCCATCCTCAGGTGTGAAATTTCTTCTCCCGAGGTCTCTTTTGGATCTCACCTCGGTCTCATCATTGGGGGCTTTAGAACCTTCGCCATGGCTGGTTTCTCGATCCTTTCGACCTAGGGATGCTTCTTTTTCCATCATACCCTTCATCAGGGTCTTCAGTTCAAGAAGTTCTTTTTCCACCCTCTGCAGTCGTTCGGCCTCGGTCTCCGAGGTCGCCGGATTTTGTGAACTTTGGCCTTGGCTATGGTTAGCCTGAGAATTTGATTCACTTTCTTGGGATTGATCATGTCGTGAGACGGCTCGCGTCCCTCGACTGGTTTCACCTTTCTTCCGTATCGCCATGAATCCTCTTCCTAAGTCACCGGTCCCACAGACGGCGCCAATTGATGATACAAGAATTACCTGACGTTAGTCAGAGGACACGTGGCGATGATTGATGCTCCGACGTCTTCCTGGACTCGTCTCCTTTGCTCCGACGCCTGCAAAACAGAACCCCGGGGTTGTCCCTAGGGGTAGATCCTCCGATGCTTAAGTTAGAATCGATTTTTTGGTTTTCTGAGGTGGTGGCTGCGGAATGAATAGAAGAGAGAGTCATGAGAGTTCAGAATGTCCCTTACCTTGACCTAGGTCGTCCTTTTATAGGAGTCAGACGACCTAGGTCTCCCTTCTGCAGGCGGAGGACTCCCTAGCCCATAAGCTTCGTGGGCTGACCTCAGACTTTGGCCCAAAGTAAAGCCCCTCTGGACCTTGGGCCTATAGTAATTCTCCTCAGGACATTGGGCCCAGAGAAAAGCTCTTTGGGACCTTGGGCCTGAATTGGGGTTGGGCTTCGGCCTTAATCCTGGACTCTAACAGTCCTCGGATCACACGTGTCTTTATCCTCTCGAGCCACGTCTCGTATAATAAATGTATATTTTTCCCTTATCATGCTATAAAGATTTTATTTTGGTAAGAAATGTCGGAATTTAAATTGTATGAAATTTATTTAGTATGGAAGAAATGTATTTGTAAATTTTGAAAACAAAATAAGAGGTATGAATTTTATTTGTTATGATTATAAAAGTCAAATTTTAGGTTGATCTGTTATAAAATCAAGGTGTATAATTTTCATATTTTTGCATATTCTCATAATAAATTGTCATAAGAGATTGATGTTATAAAACCATTTTATGATTTAAAACAAGGAGCCCAGGTTTTATTTAAAAAAAAAAAAAGTCCCAATCACCAAATCAAAGAAAAATTTATTTGTATACGCAAGAACCAGTGAATCATTTATATTTCACCAAATCGCCAAATTAATTTATATACGCAAGAACCAAATCACCAAACCAAATCAAAGCCCCAATCACCAAATCATCAGACCAAATCATCAAATAAAAAAAAAATTCAATCCTCAAAACATCAACAACCAGTCAATCCTTTATTAATTTAATAAATGATCATGCTAATTAAACATAATCTAAATCATCAAGTGAATAAAAAAAAGGCCCAATTTCAACTCAAGTTCGGATATTAATCTCCAATGAAAAAAAATGATGTTACCTTTCTTTGGAGTCGGGATTCGGGAGTCGAGAGCCGAGGAGCAGGGGATGTAGGGTAGCGAGAGCCGAGGAGCAGGGAATTTGCGGGTGGCGAGGGAAGAATATCAGAGAATTGGAGTGGCGACTAGCGAGATACGAGATGTTGTGAGGAGCAGGTTGGTTGTGAGGAGGCTGAGGCGGCGGAGTTCCTAATCTCGTCGGGTTGTGGTAGAGGCGTGGAGCTGTGGAGGTTGCAGTGGAGGGCCTGGAGACTGTGTGGAACTAGTGAGAATGTAAGATGATAAACTGATAAAATGAGGGTTTCGTGAGTGAATTTGAAGCTGCTCCGATTTTGTTTTTCTTTTTATTTTTCTTTAAGGGTCAAAATCACTTTAAGACGTGTTTATAGATTCAACTAGTTTTTATGATTTACTAGTACAGAGCCCACGAGGTGTATAATTTTAAGGTTATTTATCCAGCCTTATAATTATATAAATGAGTAAAAAAAATGTACAGGACCTGTGCGAGACACGAGATATATTTATTTGGGGAATATTATATTATAAGATGCAATATTCAATAAAAGTTTTATAATACGCAGGAAAATTATACAATACAATAGTATTCGACAAAGAAACAATCATATATTATTAAAGACGTCCTTGTACATAGATATTAAATAACTTATTAGTAAAATAGTGTATAAATTGATTATAATAACAAAACAAAATGCTCACGGGATTACTAAAAATACTCCATGGATTGAAGATTTAATATGATTAAACAATTAAACTAATTAATTTAGATAATTCGAAATTAGATAATTCAAAAGCCTTCCAACATTATCTTGACTTTAATATATTACAGCATTGATATACTTTAAATATATTAATATTTAAGGAACTTTAAACAACATAGTTTTTAAAAAATTATTTTAGGGAACTTTAAACAGCATATTTACGTCACCCATAAAATAGATTATATTTCAACAGAATAGTTACAGTATTATTTAAGGAACTTGAAACAGCACTGCAAAATATTTACGTCCACCCATAAATTTTTTGTAAGTCGAAGGTAATTAATCCCGTACTTTTTTTTTGTTTGTTTGTTCAATTTTTTTTGATAAAACTGATGTCATTGATAAAATAATTAGATATTAAATAAATTCATTAAATAATATCAGATAATATGCTTTAGATTGACTCAGATCCAGCAATCCTATCCAATATTTTATTAAAATAAATATTAAATAAAATGCTTTAAACAGAAATTAGATAAGGAAATTTGAATCTGCCTTTTTTAGTATAGATAGACTTTACGTACAATTTTTGACTTCACCGACTTTATGGGATTTGTTTTGACTAAATCGATGTTATTATGGAATAAGACAAATAAATAAATCCTTTTTTATTTTAGTAAGATTTTACGTACTTTTTTTTACTTAGCGGATGTTATGAGATTTTTTTTTTCTTAAACCGATTTTATGGGATATAAGACAAATAAACAAAATAATTAAATAAAATTCTGGATAGAAATGGCAATGCATTAATTACATTGACTTTTCAGCTTACTAAATTTGATAAATATGATACCTTATTATATAAGTACAAATTTTTTAACTATAGTTAGTTTTGAAAAAAAAAAATGATATGGTTAGTTGTTAGTGGATATATTAAAATAATATTTTAAATAAAATAATTAAAGTTGATTTGATGTAAAGTAGGAAAAGAATTATTGAAAGTGACAGTTAATTAAAATTATTTGAGTGGATGAATAGTGAATTAAAGTTGATGTGATGTGTAACAAATGATTGGTTGATATTATTTAATTTTATTGATAATATTTGAGATAGTGGAGTTGAATTAAAGTTGAGTTTTGATTGGTTTTTTTTACTGCCGCCCCCTAATTTATTATATAATATTATATAAATGGGTGTAAAATGCAAAAATATATTTATTATAGTACATTATTTTTTAAAAAAATAATTTTATTATTATCATAGATAAAATAATAACATTAATATAAATATTATTTTTTTCTACAAATTAGTGATAAATAATAATATATAAGGTCTTACTATTCTTCATACCAAACACATCAATGAAAAAACTGGTTTCATTCATTATTTTCTCATATTCATTTCATTGTTCAACTCATTTTATTTCTAATAATTCCATTTCATTATACCTATCATGTCATAATGACATGATTGGTATGAATGAATGACTTGTGAATGGAAAGTTCATTCCCTTACTCATTCTTTTTCCCATGATTTGTATATTTTTTTGTTTTTTTGGAAAGGAATGATCATTCTAATGTGAATTGCAAAACCCATCTAATTAGCCATTCCATGACTTATTCAAAGTTTTCTCATTCACATGTTTGTAGGAATCAAATCTTCAACCAAAAAAAAAAATAAAA
>CACSLK010003174.1:8332997-8376439 GCA_902706635.1 Striga hermonthica
AATGGTAGAGCCAACACAACGACAATACCAGACCTCGCAATGCTCATGCAAAACCCAGAATTCGCGAAGGGATTCTCGGCGTTGTTGGCACAGACCATGCCGGGAACCTCGAGAGTCGCGCCAGGACAATCACTTGCACCCATCACCCCAACAAGGCCCGTGGTGCAACCGTTACAAGGGGGCGGTGAAAATGTATATTGTATATTAGTTAATATGTATATTAATGAACAATTCACTAATTTATTATATAATATATATATATGAGTGTCACAATATAAAAATATATTTATTGAAATAAAGTATATTTTTTAAGAAAAAAAATACATTTATTATTATCATAAATAAAAAAATAACATTAATATAAATATTATTTTTTTCTATAAAATAGTGATAAATGGTAATATAAGATGATAATGTAATTCCATTCAGGTCTTATTCTTTCTGTGTACCAAACATATCAATGGAAAACCTTATTTCATTCATTTCCAATATTCATTCTATTCCTATTAAATTACATTCCATTATACCAATCACACATAAGTGCTTTTATTTTCAATGTGGTTGAGTAGTTGTTAATTGTATTTCTTATTAAGTAGTTGTTAACTATAATTACTATTTTTCTTATTAAGTGGTTGTTTTTTTTTTTTTTGGTTAAGTAATAAGTGGTTGTTAATTGTGTTTTTCATTAATTAAAAAATATGTTATTTTTTACTTGTTATGTATTGTTCGCTCTATAGCAAAACTATATTATTATATTACTAGTACAACACCCGTGTATTACACGGGTGCTTGTTAATAAATTATTCTTAAATTTTAAAATTAATGAGAAAACTATATTAAATTTAATTTACTTTTTTACAAAAAAAATATATCATTATATATTTTACAATGATATGTGTTACTTATGACTTATATGTGTTATATTATACTCCCTCCTATTTTTTTTAAATGTCATTCTAGTTTTATCAACTATTTGCTAAATAAATGTCGTTTTGGATGTTTTGTACATATTTTTTCATTATTACCTCATTTAGCTAATAAATACATTACATCTTTTCATATTCACTCTTTACTTTTTCTCAAAACATTCATCTCTATCTTCATTAAATAAGGGTATTATTGACAAAAAATATATTCTTAATTAATGTGCAACTTCTCAAAACGACATCTATTAAAAATAGGAGGTAGTATTAGTTTTTATAACTTATATCATATAACTACTTGAAATATAAATATATTAGTTGATAAATAATTTTATTTTTCTAATTAATATTAAAAATAATTTTATTATTGTTATAAAGATAAATATAAATTATTTTTTTTTATACATACAATATGGATGTTAAATCGAAGCTCGTCAAAAAGAAGATTAATTTGATATATTACATATGTAAAACTGATAAAAAATACAAAAGTTATTAACTTTTATAATATATATACAGGAATGATATTAATATGCAATTAATACATGTAACATGACCATAAATAATCAACATATTTATGGTAATCCGAACCTAATTATTTTTTGTTTTGAATTAAATTAAAATTTACCCAAGCCTAATAACAAAGCATGTAATTTTGCCACATAGGATTCCGAAGCACCAGAAGCAGCCACGTAGGCGCGTTCTGGATTAATATATAGGGGGGATGAGCATCACCAATTCATACGAGTTTTTGTTGAATTGTTATTATTATGTCTCCGAATACATGGAATTTGGAAACTATAATCCCTCCCGTTACATCACCTTCACCTCCGAAGACCAGCACCTCCGCGTGGCCGTCCTTGATTCTTCCTATTCCTCCTCCGCCACAGCCGCCATATGGGTCCCACCTGGCCGCGAGCGAGTCCTACTGGTGTTCTCCACTTTCTCCGGCCACCTCCAGCTCCTCCTCCACCGCCGAGCCTAGAGGTGGCCACGGGCCACCCAACATATATCCAACCGGGACCCTGCCCAGTCAAGCTCATTGACCACAAGACTTTCTTTTTCTAGCTAGCATGTATCTGTAGTCTCCCACCATTGCTTCTTTGTTGCCTTAAGGTCTCGAATTTTAACCGGGCCGGTCCAGGGCCTTGTTTTTTCGACCCTGGCCCAGCGGGCCGAGCCGGGCCCTCACTTTTTCTATTATTTTTACTTTTTTCTATTTTTTTTTAACAAAATGACCGACCCAGCCCTGTTAACCGGGCCATTGACCCGACACGAGGGTCCATGTTTACGAGCCAGGAGGCCCGGCGGGCGGCCCGTGTTTTGGCCATGTCTAACCTAAAAGAAAAATCTAAATAAGTCACATAAATTTTTAGATTATATACCTATAAAAAAATACTCAAACAAAATGGACATTTTGAAACACGATTTTACATTTTACAGTGTGCAATTCTCTCAATTAATGTAAGCAACGTCTCCGGAAAGACTTGTTTTCGAACACGACACCATTATTTGATGTGGACACAATCAATCACTCTCAATGAAAGCACCAATGATGAAGGATCGTGTGTTGCGTTCCCTTGACTTGTCTCGAAAACAGTAAGGGCAATAAGGGCGAGGTTCAAAGGAGGAAAGGCTTACGGTGGATACCTAGGCACCCAGAGACGAGGAAGGGCGTAGACTTGCTTTTTCCAATATTTTATCACCAACGACGGAACAAGAATGAGACTCCTTTGGATTGTAACTTTCCAGGTATTCACTGCCAACAACTTATTTTCGCATGCTCCGTACACAAGATGCTAGAACAATCGATGATCTAAGTGAAATATTTTCGATAAAGTTCCTTAGCTATGGCAAAAGCATCCCCCTCAGCCTTTACCGGGTAAAGCTCGAAACCAGCTTGCCACTTGTTAGAGAATGCAATCCACTCTTTTCTCCATTCATCCACCTTAAAATCTTCACTGTCTTTCAAACTTCTCAACAGTCGTGCAAAATACAACGATGCACGTGGAAGATAGTAATGCTCTAATAGGCCGCTCCAAAACTTATTTGCTGATGAGGAAAAGGAAGAACAAGAAAAACCCGAGAGTATCAATGTACCGAAAGAAAATTCGGAAGTAATTATGGAAACAAATTCTCTTACCATAATCATGAAGCTTGCTCTGCATATTCTTGGTGTTGTCGTACCACATTGTTACTTGTGTGCGTGCATTCCACTCGTACTGAATCGAATACGGATAGTTCAGATAAAAAAAAATCCAACTCTCTATCATGTTTAAACTTTGAAGATCGTTTAGGTTCTTGAAACTTACTTAAAAAAGAAATTTAGTTGCTTTTCGAATTAACAAGCAACCAACCACTTACGGTATCTAACTATATCTATATATGAACACATGTTTGTATTTGCATAAAAAGTACGTCTCTAAATAGCGAGAAAAATAGAACTAAATATAAAAGGAATTAATAAAAGGAAGAATAATATTCTCACCTGTCTAGTCTCATCTGGATTCAATGCCCTTTTTTTGGCACTTTCAAGCCAGGTGCCGAGTAGGAAATTATCGTCTGCAGCAAGAAGCCTATCTATGTCTTTGATAAGTTGTAAGAACTTGAGGCTACTAGAATTTAATGAGTTCGCGTCCTTTTTCCAGAACGCATGTACTGCTTTCAGATACACCTCGTTCGCAAGCTTCGAGAGTGACTGTCTAGTCAGGTCAACCAAATCATACCTGCAACAGTCTCCGGTGAATCGATATTGCAAATATACTACAAGTACTTGAAAGGAGTAGAATGAAATTTGTATGTGTCAGTTTCGATTTTATTCAAGCAGGCACCTCGGAATCTGGTAACTCAACACTAAAAAGGGCAAAATTGTAATTTTTAGTTTTACCTGTACGTGGGAAGTTCAGCAAGTTGGTTTCCAGCAGCAAGGAATAGCTTCAAAGCATGGACAGCATCGTTATTTTCGTACCACATGTGAGGACGAGGCAAGGACGATCTTGTCTCGTGAAGAAAGAACCTTCTCGGTTTTTGTGTATCCAAAAATTTATGCCTCTGAATTATATCAGGCTTATCAAGTTGGTTATTTGCTGATGGATCCCAATCAGGAAATTTAACTATGTAATCTGTGTTATGGTCCTGCATGAAGTTGGTTCAGAAACAAATCAGTTTCAATGAAATTTTTGTTAACAGAAACAGCCATCTTGTCGATAAACTGGAAATGACATAAATGTCGTCGACTTAGAGCACTAATACAAATATGTGTAACGGGAGAAATCCATGATTTTGCAACAAAAACCACTTAAATAGCAAGGTTTACTGGGCAAATCTCTCAAACACATCACAATTGGAAAAACTCTAGAAAAAGTACCGCAATTCCATCAGTGCAGTTATATATTGTTCGATGAAGAATTTTCCAAGCAGCTTCTACTTCCTGTACATTTTTACCATACCGTCTACGAGAATAGGTTGTCAGCCATTCCTGCAAGTTCAGGCAAGTCTTTAGCAGCTAAGCAGAACCGTAAAAATCTCTAGGGCGAAGCGAATAATGAAATATGTATTCTAAGGGAATGAAAAATAAGTAGGAGTAATTTCTTCTACCTGAAGCTGAAAAGAACCACTTCTAAATGCCATTTCAGACATCAGCTCGTATACAACAGGATTATGTTCTATGCCTTCCATACACATGCCAACACCAACCTGTCCAGAAAAACGATAGCATCACACAAAGAAAACATGTATAGTTGCAACTTTTGACCAAATTCAATATCTTTTTAGGCCTCTGGATTCATGTTTTTCTAAACTTCCTCAATATATCTTCTGGAGCGTTCTTCATGCCATTGTTTCACTTGATAACTTTGGACCATGAGAAGTTTCGAAATAAACAATGTCAGATACATATCCGCTCTGGTCGGGCTCAGGTTCGGGAAGGTCAGATTGCTTTTTAGAGTACAGCATGTGTGTAACACATACCCGTGTCAAGGTTTTTGATTTAAAATTTTGTTGGAAGATATGTTTACAGTACATGATTTACAAATGATGCAATCAGAAGTTTTAACCTTATATTGGTCCAATAGCAGAAACAATAATCAACTGAAACTTTTGACATCAAAACACCCTACCATTGTAGAATTCTTGCTGACACGGGCATCAATAGGTCCTGAAGCCACAGTATCTAATATGCCATACATCTCGATATTCCCACCGAAGTTGTGCAACATACACCTGTTACATAACAGATGTCAAGAAGTTGCAACGTTTTCTCACTGAATATAATAAAGTATAATGAGTTGGTCACATGCCATATATAAGGTGTATGGTAAAACTGAGAAGAAGACTTCCAAATTGGTTTGACATCAGCAAAAAGATCGAGCACAATCATCTTCCCAAATGGAACAGAATGTAGAAGTGCCTGCAAGGAAGTAATTAGGTTGACACTGCAACTCAACTTCATAAAAATCATTGAACATGCATGATTATAAAGTAAGACAACCCAATAATTTAGGAATCATAAAAAGAACAGAATACAAACTTAAGACGACCAGCAAAACCATAACTAGTATGTCAAGGAAAGAACCTGTGAAAAATTCCCATGCTGCTAATTAAAGAGAAAATTCACTAGTGATGAGCACAGACATAAAGCAATAGATAAGTGATGCACAAACAACTCAAGTAGATCGCGTCCTGTTCAAGTGTGTATTTAACGTATCTATGGAGTCTAGTCCTTAAAAATCATCACTAAGTTCTTCCAAACGCCTGCTGGAATAGCTCATATTGTTTCTTATAATATTTGTTTCAAGATTCCTTGCTAAAGTACTCTCTCCCTCCTATAATCTGCAGGCGAGTTGGAAACAATAATTGATTCAAAACACATATTGATATTCAATATCAAACTATATTAGTAATCCTATACGGCTAGGCTGAAAGGCCTGAAACAGTTTGGATATGCAATATGCATACAGCTTGTAATTCAACTATTCAACAAAAAAATACTTGTTTCATATTTTTTTGTAGTTGGCTATAGTTGTACATTTTTTGGATACTATAACCAGTGGAAAAAACACATTGAAACGAAGTCTTTCAGTCATGAAGTTATTGTGAAGGCATATTCTTGCTCTCGACTCTCAGTACCACCTCACCTTCGTCTGTGGTGGTTTCCAAAATGATGAATCCGAATAGAATAGCCAGCCCTGAAACCGAGCAAATGGTTAAGACACCCCAGCTCGGAGAATATAAAATATACCAAGCTAACACTTGCAAGAAGGATAAGCATGAGTTGATTAGGAAGGATAAATATATATAAACGCAAATCAGTTACCATGTGTTGATTATAGAATGTCCATTGACATAGTTATCAAAGACGCTCTTGAGGTACCAGGTACTGACTCAGAGACCCAATGACAGGCCCTGTTCAAGAGACCTGTACATGGGCATACGCCCATAAAACGCTTGTTGTTGAACAAATGCTATTTTATCGCTAACACTTTTTTAGATTTCTTACCATTGTTTGCGCTGATTATTGGTTTTAATGTGAACATTAATTATAAAAATAAAAAATTTGCACGAAAAATTAACAAACAAAGGTTTGTTGTATCAAAGAACAGGTAATGATAGACATGCCTAACCAGGGAGGATGAGAAAAAAGCTCAGTTAAATCATACTTGCATTAGCCACACAGCATCATTGTTGGCTTTAGACATTGCCTCATATACTGCAGAACCAAGAGATGAGATATAAGCTGGGTCACTCGTAGGTGGGGAGTTCTCATTGAATGTATCACTGCAGTGCAGCCACAATAATTTTATCAAATATATACATTTATATATGTATGTATATGTATATGGGCTGGAAAAAAAAAAAAAANNAAAAAAAAAAAAAAAAAAAAGAGCATATAATTGCTTTTAATTTTGAAAACACCATCCAGACCATATCCAAATCCATCAAAGTTCAGTTTTCTAGATACTGTCGTGAATTACTAACTAATTCCACTAAATCACCAAAGAAATAAATTTATGTCGGATCTTCTATTTGGCAAATGGTTTTGGTGAAGGTGTAAAGCTTCTGTTCTGTTCACTAAAACTGGTTCAGGTGGTGATAGCTAGTACACTCCCAGTCAGTCAAATAATATACCGATATTCTAGTGTTAAACAACTGATGCACAGATGGATTTTATTTACATTTCGCTCTATCAGACATCTACAGTTAACCGTAACCTAATCGCTTCCAGTTATCTCAGTTTAATATCCCAAAAAGGAAGGTAAAATGCAATGACTTGATGCATGAAAGAATATATTTATCATTTGTTTATGTTATGTAATGCTAGGGATTCATGCATTCTTGGCTTACCATTTAAAATTCTTTAAGGCTCCGTTTGGGTTGAAGGATTTATTGAGGGATTTGAAATCTATAAATTTTAAATGTATAAGTTCAATCCCCATGCAAGTTGGGATGGTAATAGAAGTTGGAGGATTTCAAATTCATGCTAGATATTTTTTAGTCATTATTTTGAAGGATTTTAAATGACTCCTCAAACCTAGTCATTTAAAATCCACTATTCATCACCATTGACGACCACGCCGTCGTCCGCGATCATTTAGGTTCATCACCACCGCGAGTCAACACCATCGGAGCGAGCCAGACAATAGATTTATAATATTTTCAACACATCCGGAGTGTGCAACTAAAAAATTTATATTTCAAAAATTTTGAAATCAAGGGTCCCTCAAAACAAACGTAGCCTAACAGAGAATAATGCTACAGTATCATGGTGCACTGTGTTACTTAAGGATACGGAAGGAATATGAGCTAACTGCCAGACAACTGCACATACAGGATTCTTTACTTTGAATAAGGTGAGTTAAGATAATCAAAGCTAAAAGAACCTCTCCATAAAACTATGCCGAAAAGAAAATTAGGCAAATATTGAATACGAACAAACTACCAGCTGTAAATGTCCGTGACATCACCGTATTCTGCAATAGACAAAGAAACAGAAAGTAGTATAAAAATAGTAGACATTGGATAATAAAGAAATATATAGCAACATAAGAAAAATAAGGTGTCAATGAGAGAGCGTAAGGAAAGGAACCTAAAAAGATCAACTAACAAAAAATAAAATGTGGAGATCACCAATGAATAATATGAGAGGGCATTAATGACCAAATTTGAAAGTGGAAAAGAAGTAAATGCAAAAGGATACAAAGAAGTGAGGGAAAAGTGTATATGCCCACTTATATAAGTAAAACGGCCACTTCCAAAAAAATCTAACATGTTCATGTCCAGTAGTTCTTGCTGTCAAACAAGATTATGAAACAAAAGATGCTGAGATGAGATCATAACACTGATTAACAAGGCAATAGATTAGTGTATGGATGGTATAATCAAAGTTAAAAACTTAATTAGAGACTTAACATAACCCAACTCTGAGCCAATAAAACCAAAGAACTTTTGAAACAAAAAAATAATTTACCTTTAATCTGTCTTTTGATAAATGCTACTCCAATTTCAACAAATAAAGGATCAGAAGGATCAAGAAGATAAGTGCAGCACCATCGTGGATTACCATTAACAGTATTCCTGTATTTAAGGAGTAAAAGCTTCCAACATTAAGTACATGTGAGCAAACAATTTGCACATGAAAGAGAATTTTGAATATGTACTTCCAAGTGTCCAACATGAAATAAAACTTTCAACCTCACATGCCGAGAACACAATCGTACTCATATATCAAGAAAACTATGGAACAATTATCCTCATTACTTGGAGAAGTTCTAACAAGCTCTTTGTCCTGATTTACATGTTAGCTTCTCCTCATAACAGAATAGATAAAATTTTGTCATTCACTTTCATTGTGCTCATGAAGTGATGCTACTCTTTCCAAGATTTGCAATTCTATGAGAAAATTCGTCTCGCTTTTTCTCTGACTCTTGCATATAGGAACTTCTCAGCTGCTATTGCAACTCAAGAGAATTAAAACAATGTATATCCAAATCTCACTTTTTTATTTTTTACTAGTTCTTTGCATGTATACCACACATTTTCTCTTATGGTATTCCAAGAAATTCAAAAGATTTTCTCTAGATATTAGAGTTGTCATCTTATGAGATCTTAATGATCGAGTTAAGAAAACAATACTGCTTACTGAATACAATTTTATTTTTCTCATATATAATGAAGCAACAGAAAGATATCTGCATGTGAAAATTTATTAACAGAAAAATTTCACAGAGTGGAAACCTTTTATTCATTTGACCAGTACCTTCTTTCGCATTCAAATGTCAACATCCACAATTTAATCGTGCAGAATCTCTCTTTAATACTTAGTTTTTGTGTAATGAAGCAGTAAAAAGAAGAAATCAAGGCATCTGAATGTGAGTTGTGACATACAAAATATTTCCGTTTTTCCTCGACACCTTTCAAGGGAGAGAGACTCCGAAAGAAAATATAAGCATAAATCATAATGAAGACAGTGAAATGGATCAATGAAATCTAGCAATATAAAGAGAAAAAATAAAGAGAGAGAAAAAGGTACCAGTCCCCAAGTCTGCTTATGTTTGCCATTGGGAAAATAGCTTTCATGGCAGCTGGAACATTCCCAGAAAATGCTGGAAGAACTACCAAAAATATATACATATATATAGTTGATAAGTGTTTATTGAAGTGATGAGAAAAAAGGCAAAATATGATCTGCGAAATAATAATAAAAAAAAAAAAAAAAAAAAAAAAAAAAAAAAAAAAAAAAAAAGTAAAGATCATGGGACTCCATACACATACAGAAAGATCAGAAGAAACCAAAAAAAAAAAGAAATCATGTAAGAATCTGGACGATGTACCTGGAGTCATCCCAAGCTGTACCATTCGGGACAGTATTTGTTTTTGCAACTGCAATTGTTTATCTAACCAATTCTGGGTCAATGGCCCACCCCATCTGCAATGTAAGAAGATATCAGAATTTAGAAGTAAGGTTTTGGAACAGTCTGGGAAATGGTTCAAACCGAATACTGACAAGAAAAGGCCTTTTCTCCAGTAATGTCAGCTGATATATGCTGCCATTTATTTTTCTTTGAAAATTATCCTCAGCTTATATTCAGAAGCACCAATTATCAATATCTAAACGTATAACATTAATGCAGGATAGAAACATAAATGGAAGAAGAGATGTTGCAAACCCATGTAAGTTTCCCATACGTGCCCAAGCAAGAAAGGCAGGTCCACCAAAGAAATCATTTAGTTCCTGCTGAGTAATATTAAACTCCTGCAACAGGAAAATGAGAATCAGAAGTAGGGAAATAATTTTCTTGAAAAGTTTGAGGAACTATCCAGGCATGCATTGGCATGCTCATGAAGTAGACAAACAAAACAAAAAGATAGTCAAAAGATATAACAAACATACTGCAAAAACTTTTTGCCAAATTGCTTCTTGTCCTGTGAACGCTAATGGCAGATTTACTCCCTGAAGTGCCATCCAATCAATCTCTTTTTCCCATCTTTCCCAGTCCCACCAAACATAGGAATCTGCAAATGAACAATGGAAGTCTGTTGAGTTGTAATAGAAGCAGAAACTGTTGATAATTAAAATTAAAAAACGTGTTCCATATCTCCCAACCAATCGGGATGCGCTCAGTTTAAATTTTTTAAAAAAAAAAAGTCAAAGAAATTTGGTACAGTTATATTTACATATTGATAGAAATGACATTTATATATGATTTTTTTTAATCTTAAATTTATGGAAACATGAAATTTGAATGTGATTTAACAAGAAAAATATGACAAGCAAGAAGTTATAAAGAATGATTGTACCTTATCAAATGTACAATAAATATATTGTTTTCAGCGAGTCATGTGTTCTAAAACTACCAATATGGACCCATATACTCAACTGTCGGTCATTCCCCACATGATATAGAACTTACCAATAAGAAGGACCTATCGATTAGTTTCTTTACTGAAGTGGACTTTGACGGGAACAAGTTTAGAGCACAATTTCTCGTAGACTATGTCTTTGCCTATGAATACCACTATTAAGACACCCAAAACTGAAACCTATATTTTATAGTCCAACAAATAGCAAAATATTAATCTCTGTAGTATTGTTTTACCATGTGAAACTTTTAAAAACTTAGCAAGTCGAATAAGGAAAATAAAACATCAAATTTCAAATACTTGAAAATCCAGAAGAGACAAAAGGTCATTACTATCATAAGAGTGGTTCAACAGGGGAAACGAATTAGCTCAATGCAAACGAAGGAAGGTAATATCAGTGAACTTATAATAACTAAGTCTCCATACTGATACTAAGAGAACAGCCGAAATGAATCGAGACTGTAACTCAATGTAGTACAGAATCTGAATGCATCTACATAACGGAGACATATAAATCAACAAACCTCAGGATTTCAGAGAGAAGAGCACTGAGAAGAAGTGGAAGGGACTAAAAAAAATCTTACAGCTAGACGTGACGACATTTTGATAATAGTTCCATGGTACTGGACGTTGAATCATCACGTCCTCATCATTCACTGGAGGGAGTGATCCAGGCTCGGGAACAGTACTGAGTTGGGCACCACCCGTCTTGTCCCACGAAACATGAGCTCCACATGAGTACTTTAGATACCAGTGTAGTCCTGATGTGATGTCAACTGCTGTGGTTCCTTTTATCCTAGGTAAGGTGGAAACAAATATGGAAGTTTCAGAATCATGAAAGTAGAGCCGTTTTCATATTCCCGCAGGATACAAGAAAATCATATACCCTTTTAGAGAAATAAAAACTGAATAAATTTTTTATGTGATGACCATTTAGCTTGGTTTTTGTCCATTGCAAATGGAGTTGGAAGAGTCATTGTTGACAATTCTCCTGACATAGTGCTAATAATGGACTAGATCAAAATGGCTCAATTAAATTCTAGTGCTTCTTCTATTAGTGAAGTTTCTAGAAAAAAAAATATATATATCAAACGACGCAATGCACTTTGGGTCGCTACGGAAACAACCTCCTTGTATAATTACAAGGGTAAGGTGTGCGTAAAACTGACCCCCCATACCCCAACCAGTTGGGAATATACTGGGTAAGTTGTTGTTGTTGTTGACCATTTAACTTGGTTAATATAGCTTAACCAAGAAGGGTATGGCAGACAAGTAGTATTCTATAATTTCATCATTTTACTTTTGTTGCAACTATATAGTCCCATCGAGCAAATAATAGAACTCCAACATTCCAGAAAAATTTCCACAACAACATATATATATAGCCAAAGGCAGCCTCTTCACTCATTCCTAATAGTTTTTACTTGAGCTCTTCAGAGCAAATGACTATCATGTTTAGTCTCCCATCGAAAATTAGTAAAATCTCTGTTAGTATGAAAATGGTGTTTTGAAGAGATTAAAGTAGTGCGTTTGGCCCTTTTCCATAGTTTGAGGCTTAGATTTGATAGTTCACTTATCAAAAGCTAAGTTCAATAGGAGTGAGATGAACAATATGCTACTTTTACAAATTGGTTCATCCTCGTTAGAAACTTCGAAATAATATTTTCCAATCCACATAAAGGTGCATGTCAGAAGCTTCCCATGCCAAATAAGTACCTATCAAGATGTCAAAAACGTATATAACCGAAGTACTGACTTTTTTCTTAGAAATTACAACAATAATCAAATTGTACCCACATTATTTCAGTCGAGTCTCTACTTGAACTCTTGTAATTGCTGATTTGAAAGCAGCTTCTTCCACCGCAAACATCCTAATATTTGGAACAGTCAGAGCTCACTTAAAACATAGTGCCAATTAATAGTAGGAAAAGAAAATCGCCGATTGAAGTAAGGAAAACACCAAATAGGGATGGATTATTGCAATTTCAGAGCAAAACTGAATCAGATCATCTCATAGTGATCTTAAGTTGGCTGAATTGAAATGATAAGAAACAGCGAACCGTGGAAAAACTAAAATAATTAAGGACGAAGAAAATGGCGTTACGACTCAACAGAAACAATCAACAATCTCAAATTCACAGACAAATAATATGTCGAATGCCAATAATCTTACACAGTAATTTCACTGTACTCTCCAAGAAACCAACTAATTGTATCTTAAAGCATAGACAAAGAACAAAAATTGATCACTTGAAGAAGCTGAACTGTGATAACACCTTTGATATAATCTTGAATTTGAAGCTGGACAAATGGGTTGGGAGTAGCCTCCGAAGAACACCCATCGCCGCAGATTCTTGTTGGGGAGGTGACGGTTTCTTGGCATCTAGACGGTGCAGTAGAGTTTCGACAGCTTCTGATTCTTGAACTGAAAATGAAGAACACTTGGATAATAGCAGCAGTGAAAATGTCATGAATAATAATTCTGGTTTGGATTTCATGTTTAGGAATGTAAACTGCAAAATCTTGTTCTTCGGGGCTAGTGATCATTTGGAGCTGAGTTCCTTCTTTCACTCTTTTTTTCGCCCTTTGGATAGCTAGTGTGTACCTGTCATGAACAATATTAAATTAACAAAATTAACAAAATTATAAATAGACTTTGATCTAAAGATTCAATTTTCTCCTCCAAGCAACACAAGCACAATATTAATTTTCACAAAAGCAAACAAAGATATACGAAGTAAAGGGTTGTTTTGCATTAGATAGTGTGGGTCGTCATCGGGCGAACCGAAAATCATGCTATCAGTTACTCGCGAAACAAGAATAAGTGGTTCACAATCCAGATGGACATGAACACCCTATCTTGAATGGTTGTAGTGTCAACTGTACAATTTATCTTGACTGATTAGTTGCACTAGTATATTTATGTATTGAACAGGATCCCAGAGAGGAGCATTTTGTTTTATACTGATCGTCGAAAACGAACTAGGTCTCACTCAATAGCAGAAGTGAAAATTACTATTGATTCTATTTAAAAAGAGGAAGAAAAACAATAATTATAAATTAAAGAAAAGAATAGACAATACTTATAATTCTAAATTAAAAATTTAAGGTCAAATAATGTAAAATTATTTTGTATAGGAGAAAATTTACATTATCTTGTATAAGAGAATGTAAAATTTGTATGTTTAGTATTAAAAATACCTAAAATATTATATTAGTATATGTATTCAAAATTTTCTATATTATTTTTTAAAAAGGTGAAATCACCTACAACTTTTCTAAACAATTTTAGAAGGAAAACATATCTAAAACCATTTGAATTTAACATTGTGTAAAAAAAAATCTACCCTATTTTGTAAATAAAACATGTCTACAAATAATTAAATTTAACATCATGTATATATGTGTATATATATATATATATGTATATATAGATAAATATGTAAAAAAAAATCTAAACAATTTGTTTAAAGTATCTAAAATATTATAAGTCTAATGTAATAAAGACATTACGTCAGATGATAGTTCATGATACCGAATTTATGGGCGTTACTTTTATCTAAAAAAATTTGATTACACACAATTTCAAATTTATTATTAAACTTTTTACATTGTTATGGAGGATGTATTGTTAGCTTATAATATTTGTAAAATTATTATTATACTTCTACGTTGTTGTATGTATTGCCAGCTTATAATATTTGTAAAAATATTAGTAATTAGACCGATGAAAATAAATTTTATAAAGTAGATAATGGATTTATCGTAGTAATTATGAATTGGTTTTTATTTTATTTTATTGCTTTTTAAAGTAGATAATTTATTTATAGCATAGTTTTTAAACCCGGCCCGAGAAAATCGACCAGGGCAAGTCTCCGGGTCTCCGGGTCACCGGTTCAACCGCCGGGTCAATGGGTCAATTGCTAAACCGGATAATTAATTTTAATTTTTTTTAACTTATATATATAGTATTTTGTCATATAAATATACATAAAAGTAACAAAATTAAATGCTTTGTGTATACAATTTTTACATTAAAGTTTTAATAATATGTATTTCATGATAAATATTTACCATATAAATATATATACATAGTTTTATTTTTTAAAAACAAAAAATATTTTAAAAATAAAAAGAAATAATAATAAATATATAGGGACCGGGTCAATGCCCCGGGTCAATCGGGTCAAGACCGGGTTGGCGAGTTTTGACCAAGTTTAACCGGGTCCTTTGTTGCCCGGTCCAATTAGCCCACTCGGACCGGTTCCGGCTCTGGGTCGAACGGTCTGGGTTGAAAAACACTGATTTCTAGTAGTAATTATGAATTGGTTTTTATTTTATTTTATTTTTAAATTTGTATAGATAATGGATGAGATTTTTTAAACTCGTGAGACATATGCAATGGGTTTGTAACAGATAAGAAATAAACTTGTGTAGATTTATACTATGAGATTTTATAAGATACCAATTGATTTTTAAACTTACCGAGTTTTTTGTTCAGATTGTGTGAAATTAATGTTGCACGCGTGAATTCAGGAAACAAAGTAATAATTGCTAGTAATATAAAGTAATTAATGCTAACAAAGTTTGACTAAAAATTTGACTTTCCATTTTTTAAAAAAAAATGTTATTCTTTTTATATAAATATAGATAGATATATATAATATATAATATAAAAAAAGGCTAGAGTTTGGCTTATTTACAAAATAATTCCTCCAAAATGAGTTATTGTGGTTAAATACAGTTAATTTTGAAAAATGCACTATGGTTAGTTGTTGGTAATATTTTGAAAATGTATTCATATAATACTTAAAACAAAATGATTAAAATTGATCTGAAGTAAAAGTAGGAGATAAATGATTGAAGATTACAGGTAGTTAAAATTATGTGAGTGGGTGAATAGTAAATTAAAGTTGATAGAAAAAGTGATATATATCCCTACAAATAAAAATTAAATTTATATACCAAACCAAATTAAAAAATATCAAATAAATTATAAATCATCTTATAAAGTAATACAAATTTATTTGGATTAATATACAACAAAAAGTTCTTTTATTTTTTAGAAAAAAGTTTACAAACTAAGTATGAACATAAAATTAATATAAAAATATTCTAAATACTTATGTTTCAATTTAAATGAAGACTACAAAGAAATTAAACATTACAATGATATTTAAAACTTAAAAACAAAGTCTGACTGAATATTATAACTAAAAGAATAATAATTTTTATTATATTTCATAAAATTTAAGAATGTTACATTCATACTAATTGTGAGACAACTCACTTTGGGTTCCTACAAAACCAAATAGAACACGGAGTTGATTAGCAACAAAAATTGATAACAAAATACAATAAAAAATGCTAACAAAATACAACAAAAAAATGATAACAAAACCCTGATTTAGAAAAAAATACACTAACCATAGCTAGGAGTAGGAAGATACTCAAGCTCTGTTTGCTGCAATTTCATTTTGGCAGTTGGGGACTTCAAATCCTATAACAACGTTTTCGATCAAACTGAGATCGTCCACTTCATATTCCTTGGTGGATTTACATTTATCTTTCATTTGTGGTTCAGATTGTTGTTTCACTAGTTGAAATTGAGAAGTCTCCTTCACTGATTGTGATTTCTCCTTCAATGGGTTCGGATTGGTGCTTCACTGGTTGAGATTGAGGAGTCTCCTCACCGATTGCGATTTATCCTTCACTGGTTCAAATTTCTCCTTCAATTGAGAAATATCATTTGCTAATTTAGACTTATCCTTAAATGATTTCACTTTTTTCCTCACCATCTTGAAACAATTTTGATTTTGTTGAATGTCGGGAAATTGAGAGTCGAAGATTTAGGTTTCTTCGCACCCTTTGACGTTTTAGGTTTTTAGGAATTGAGAATAAATTTGTCGATTTAGGTTGCAAATTTGGGGCCAAAAATCTCACAAGTTTCGGGCCTTGTCTAATCCCACAACATAAATCATAGTCACTCCACATCAGATGAAAAATTAGCCACATCGCTCGACGTTAATTTTTTATCCTAGGTGCGGATAAAAATGAATCATTACTGATGAAATTGGACAAATTATTGGACTCAAATTGAAAGTGGTCAATGACAAAATGAATTTTTGGACTTCAACTAAATTTTATAAAATCAATTTTGAAATTTGACCCATTAAAAAATTATATGTAGGGTGGTAAGATATATAATTAATAGTATGATTTTCAAAATTGTACCGGACCGGCCGGTTCGGCCGGTTCAACTGAGAACCGGCCAGTAAACCGGTTCGGGTTGATGTATAAAACCGATGTCAAACCACCTGAACCGGTTCAAAACCGAAAAACTGGAATCGGTTCATCCGAACAAACAACTTCAAGAAGTGATGCTTTTGTTAGCCAATGTCATCGGTTAAAAAGCAAGCTCTCTTTCTTTGTTTTTCCACGTGTGAGCTTTTGTCTTGTGCAATGCTTTATTAATTGTTTTTGCCTTTTGCCTTTAAAAACCCAAGACTGTTATTAGTTTGGCACGAACATAAACTTATTTGTGTTGTAGATATTAATTTGTGGACATTACCTAGATATAGGATTTGTAGATATGGGCCAGGAGCCCATTAGGTCTTTACTCATGTACATTGTATTCCCTTATATATATAGCTCAAGTGAATGAATAAGAGTATGACTTTACGACGTATCTCTTCTCTCTGTTTCTCTTCTACTACTTTCTCTCTTTGTCTATCTTGTCTATCTTACATATTGACAATCTAGATTACAACACGTTATCAGCACGAGTACTCTACCATCTAAGCTTACAACATTGACATCAAGACAAACGGGCAATCAAAGTACCAATCAAGAATAGATGTATGCCTTAGAAAAGAATCGTGTCTTTTTTTGTCAAGGTAACATTCAAGATCTATTCAAAATAATGATCTATTAGTTTAATGTGGCTAAATTTTGGTGAATTATTCTGCCATGGATTTGATTGGTCCTTTTTTTTCGGTTCATGTGGCTAAATTTTGGTGAAATTATTTAGTCATAGATTTGATTGATTCGCTTATGTTATTGCCTGTAATTTTCAATCATAGTCGGTTGTTGATATTGATTTATCAGTACTCTTTTTGTTTCGTATTATATAAATCAGTCAGGAATAATAAAAAAATACAGATTAATTCATTCAATCTTTGTATGTGCCATTTTTATGCTCTCAGATAATCATTATATTGCTTGAAGCAATTACTTGGAATTATTTGGGCCCAGTAATTCCATTCTCTTACATGTTGCTTCAATTAATTACATGAAATCATGTGGGCCCCATTAATTCGATTTTTCTTGCTATTCGTGGGGATCCGAATTGTTATGTTGTGGTTCTTGTTTATTTAACAAGTCTAACTCTCAAGAAATTCAATTCAAGGCATCTTATTTTGAATGTCTTATAGCACCTCTGTTGGGATTATTTGGAGTGACCATACTCATGAATTTGTGCTGTCAAATATTTGTGATATATATTCTAAAATTTGTTATAAATTGATTCTAAATCTAGATTATAAAATTTGTTATATATTAGGTTATTTTTGTTATAAAATATGTTATCTATTGAGCATATATTGGCTTATAAAAAAAAATTATAGATGATCTTGGATGAGATGCATATATGTGGGTGAAATTTGGTCATTATTGAACTATTATATGTTCGTTTAAAAATTATGGACTGAAGGATGGATTAAATAATCTGCAAGTTTATAGTTTCACTGACATGATTTGAAAAGTTTGAAAAGTATTTATGTCTCATGTTTTTAGTGCTATAAAAATTAATGGGATATTATAAGTATGTCTATTGTATATGAGAGGACGATTATATACAAAAAGTGGTGGAAATATTGGATATATATTATTGATGCTACGTAGCTCAATTTATGATCATCTTTACAATATGGTTGGATGGGAAGATAGAATTGTACAATTATGAAAATGATGAAGTATTATTTAACGAATATCTATCTATCCAAATGAATAAGGTTCAATTGAATACTAGTAGTCCCAGAAGGACACTAATATTAAACATTGATGGATAAAATGATTAAAATAATACATCAGTTATCTATAACATATCAACCAATATTTCATTTATCGATAGCTTGTAAGTTGACGATGAAGTTTTTAAACACTCCCTGAAGGATCTTCTATAAGTCAACAATTATGTTTTAATATACTCCTTGAAGGATCAACACTGACTTAAGTATCTCCCATAAATTCATAGTGAAGTTTTGGTATACTCCCTGAAGGATCAACACCAATACAAGTATCAAAGTATTACACTATGAGTAAGTATTAATGACTAATTTTGAACTAAGATGCTATCGAAATTTTTTATAATGTGTTATGAACAGTTTGTATTCCCGAAGTAATACATGAGATTGAGAATAATGAAATCCAACCAAATGAATAATCATGGACACAATATATTAAGAGTAGTGATGTAAAAGTAGTTCATTGAGATTGTATTAGTGCTAGAAGCACATGTACAAAAGTATAATTTGTCACATGAAGTATATAATAGAAAATTATCTTTTCTATAAGACTATATGTTTCCTTGATTTAACTGTCATTATTTGTATATGAGCACCTCTTGTTTGATATTTATCCTATTATCCTTCACGTTACTTGTTAAGACTTGAAAGTGTGAACACATGTAAGATATGTCTAGCAGACATTATCCTCAAGATAAAGATTATTTTTTATGATGAATGAGAAAAAATATTATATAACTTACGTAATGATATCTCGCAAACTTCACCTGTTATACTCCTGAAGAGTTGTAAAATGAAAATGCACACATATATTATTATTTTGTCCATGAATCTGAATTTGCATACAGCATATGTGGATTAATTTTAACACGTGACTTGTGTATGTTGTTTGGAACATATATGGTGAAGCTATCAAAATATGCAATTACGACATGAATTTAGTTTGAAAATTATAGCTGCATATTTTGTTTCGTTGTTTTATGCATTGGGTATGGACTTTATCCAAATTTATTGAGCCTAAATCCATTTGAATATCTTGAACTTTACTCTAATTGACTAATGAACCAAATGAATAGTATGCAACTTGTATAGTTATTTTTTTAATTTTGTCATGAATTACAGAGCAAATATCCTGTTGAATTTTATACCAACCTCGATTTGGTCATCCCAAAAGGATTTTTCCTGTTGACCAGTATTATAATTGCATATTATCTATCAAGTATCTTTGAATAATTGATCTAGTAGATAATCTCGTTGATTTTTGGATAAATTCAAGATCTTTTGATTTTAGATCAGCTCTGCATATTCAATATACTCTTAATGACATTATGTAACCAGAATGTTACCAAGATTGAACTATATTGTTGATAGCTACAATAATAAATTTATATGTAGTGCCCGAAGCACATACTATTATTGATAGCTACAATACAAGGCTCACAACCAAAGTTCAATTATAGTGCCTGAAGCATATAGTGTTCAATTATAAATAGATTATTATACTTCGATGCCCAACTTATTTATTTGATAATTAGCATGAGCAGTTAGTTCATATTGGACAATTATTTATGATATTTTTTCCCAAAGGTGCGTGGAGTATCGAACATTTCCCATCTGCGATTTATTGTTATTTTATTATGAAATATTTTATATCACCACCAATTCGTACCTTTTTGGGCCTATATTACAAACTAGGTATGCTATGAATTTTATACTCCGTCGAATTTTTAATACCTAGAGGCCATTATAGGAGATCAGTTTATTATTTGGTACGTTTTTTGCATAATATATGAAGATTATTTCACAGCATTAGGGGGAGATATGAGCATAACTTTATTAATGCCGTGAAAAATGTGAAATATTAATGTTTTCATTATTTGAAACCACGCAATAGAAATTGAACTTGAAGTTCATATTATATTTCTGCCAAGCGACATCTATAGTAAAAATGGAGTGACCAATTTGTAAATATATAGATGTACCACAAAGTAAGCAAATTCCCTAGGGAACGATTGACTCCTTAATGCTTGAAGCATAAGGTGATATAATTAACATGACGTATGAAAGTTCGCGGAAAATATATATTCAAGAATTAACACCCCATTATAAGAAACTCCTGAAGAGTTGATCCAGTACATCTTGCACGTGCATCAAACCATTATAGTACTGGAAATGCGGAACAACCAAAATTAAATGTTACGGAAAATGATTATAAATATGGCTAACAAATGGTTGAGAGAATATATAAATTGAATATAATGGTTGTCGACAACATACTTGCCTATGTGATTTCTTTACTATCAGATAAAAAATATTAAAGTGCTAGAAGCGCTTAGGTTGATTGAGATAGAAAGGAAAATTGAGGCAGAGCTTTCACTCGCTACAATATATATCCCAGAAGGATAACATGTCCCAGAAGGATAATGAATATTTATATGAAACATGTGATGTGGTGGTGTGATGTAAATAAAGCGAGAGTATGCTCATGGGTTTATGCAGAGACCCAAATATTTATTTTGATAAGTTATCTCATTATCAATGATTCCGCAAGTTAATATTTATGGCAACAATATTACCATGACTATTGAGTCATATGTGAAAGTCCTGGATGGACTCGAATACCCGAGATGAAAGATAATGAAATAATAAATAGTTTAAATATTTTAAATGTTGGTAAGATGTGGTACAACCAACTAAATTCTTCCTGAAGAAGTAAAGTAAGTAATTCAAGGTAGAACCTTGTGTATAATGATCATCTCGGTCAAATAGATTATATGGTGAACACTATGTAAAATATTAAATAAGTGAGCTCATGCTTATAGACGGAGTAAGAATGAAACTTTTGGTTAAATACCAAAGAGTATTATCTAGACTTGTAGATCGAGCATCTCCTAGAATAAATATTTTTGACCCAACCAATCTACTTGAATCTCTTTTAGAGATGTAAAATAGTAACATTAATGAGTGTCAAATATTTAGAAGTTGAGGATATTATAGGACCTGAAGTTCCAATGGACTTGAAGTTCACAAACGACCTGAAGTTTATTTACTAAGTGTAATTGTGCAGAACTTTTATCACGCAAACTGCATCAGGCCTGATACTGCATTTGTGATGAATTTGCTAGCAAGATTTACTAAATCTCTCCTTAGAGAGATATCGTGATAAATATTGAGAATATCCCATTATTCTTCATGTATGTTGAGTTATCTTTGGACTTGATATATGATATTGGTGGATAAGGACATCAATTGTATAATTGATCCCCGAAGTATGGGTCCTCAATTGGTTATATACCTCTTAAATGGTATTAACTCTTTACCATTGGTTATTGAATTTTCCCCATATTTATCCAAAAAATAACTTAACTTAGTTTGTGTTACACAAATAAATTATAGAAATACATTTGATGATATTTTTGAATCTATATTAACTCTGGAAGAGCAACAAATGACGATTTTATGTTTGAAACTCTTACCTTGAGGGGGAGCAACATACAAATATGAATGTAACTAAAAAGGTTTTCTCTTATGATAAATCTCGAAGATCGAGCCCAGAAGGTTAATTATAATCCTGAAAATTAGGCCTTGTTGGCCGGTGCTGTACTCTTTTTCCCTTGACTAAGTTTTTTCCCATTGGGTTTTACTTGGTGAGGTTTTAACGAGGCAACATGTGTAACACATAAATTTGCATATGTTATGTACTCTTTTCCTCGACTGCTTTTTCGTACAGGGTTTTGTAGCGAGGTTTTTAACGAGGCATAGACATGATGTGGTAATGTCCAAGGGGGAGTGTTGTAAATATTAATTTGTGGACATTACCTAGATATAGGATTTGTAGGTATGGGCCAGCAGCCCATTAGGTCTTTACTCATGTACATTGTATTCCCTTATATATATGGCTCAAGTGAATGAATAAGAGTATGACTTTACGACGTATCTCTTCTCTCTGTTTCTCTTCTACTACTTTCTCTCTTTGTCTATCTTGTCTATCTTACATATTGACAATCTAGATTACAACAATTTGATGTTCTTTTTATAATTTTAAATGCATCAATAATTTAATATATGTGTTAGTAATTTGTAGATATTTTGATAAATAAAAAAAACTGAAAAAGAAATATAAGAACATAAAAGTTGATTTAAAAATTAAAATATAAATTAGTTGTATCTATTCTATAACCTAAATATAAATCAAAATAAAAAATATATGAAAAAATGTCAACTTTATTCAACATTGTCAAATGTATTTACTATTGAACTTTTATATAGAGAAATGCTATTATACATTATAAAATTAGTGATAAAACTATACTAGTGGGCGCTCGGCTGTGCACGCACAGCCGGCCCAACTTCAGTCTATATAATTGTGAAATACTTCTCGGTGTTATGTCAAAAAAAAAAAATGCAGCTTAAAATTAGTCTAACCTTATCAACATATTTGGTCGACTCAAAGAGTATAAATACATACATTCGACAATATTTCTGAAAGTAGATTGAAATTACATGATATGAATTCATCATAAGGTAGGAGTCCCGCAATATGATAAAATATCCACTAATTATAGAATACGTAAAATGAACTGTTTGGTTCACCAATAAATTGTATAAGTTGAATTCAAAAGCAGGAGACTACTATTCACCTAATAATATACCCAATATAGCAATATAAACTTTTACTAAACTTTGAAAATAATTTTTTTATACAGTTGTGTGAATCAATATCCGTAGTGTATATTTATACCTCTTCAATTCCACATCTCTTTGAAACATACCTTCTTCAATTCCGAATGTATATCTTGGAAAAAAAAAGATATGAACAAATTTTCAAACCAAAACCGATAAGTATAAATTCAACAACCAAAAAGCAATAGAGAAAATAAAACCAAAACAATTCTCCATAAAAAAAGAATAATACTATACAACGAAAACTATAGCTAGCACATCCACGGGATCTTATATCGATACAACAAATAAGTCATATCCATTCTCTATAGATATAAAAACCGCATAAAAGAAAATATCAACCTATATGATCCTTCAACATTCATGTTTTATTAGTTATTTGTTAGATGTATGGCTACAAATGCTACAAAGATACATACACCTGTAAGTCTCACTACCAAAATTGGCCACCAAAGTATTATCACTCGACAAAGTGTTAGAAAGCTTCGTATGCTTCCCTTCCTTCATACAAAAAAAAGAAAGCCAAAAAATATGAAGAACACATATACGAAAGCACCACCCCAAAAAATTAAATCTTCACATTATGATGATAAAACTTTATTAGAGAATACCCTTCATATAAATTAGTCTTTATACAAAATATTGTATCGAATTTTAACTTCATATCACTTCTATTATATCACTACTGTAACTCTTTGTAATATCCCGTCAGTTTATCAGTACAAATTATTTTAGTTCTGATATTAATGTTCGGAATTAATTATTTTCAGTCAGTTCAGTCGAAATTACTGGAAATTATTTTCGACGTACCGTTTACGTTCGAGGAGGAGGAGTGAGCTGGCGGGCAGTTCAGGATATTTGTGTATATGTATATATGTTTTGACCACGCAGTTGCTTCCGCTAAAACTACCAGTACTTATTTTCAGCTTTTGCTCCGACGTTAGTCGGTTAAAATATTATAACCGTTTTAAATTATCAGTTTAAAAATTTAACGGTTTTCAGAAAAAGTCAAGTTTTCACGGTAGCATCCCGAATCAGTTTTCGCAAAAAGTAAATATTTTATTTATTTATTCAGTAAATTTGTAAAAAGCGCGTACTCTGATAGTATCAAAAAGTCGGGATGTTACACTCTTTCTTGTAATTAAACTGAATATATTCGAATACACCAAAAAGAGATATTAAGTTCAATTTTATGAGCATCTGTTCAATGCAATGGACTAAAATCGCAATATTCCAAACATAAAAATAAGAACCCATACTAATTTGTCATTACATCATTATCCAGCAGAAAATCATGTTCCATGGCTCAACATCTCCGAAAATGAATCGAGTGGGCTATAAACAACTAATATTTATCGTACACAAATGATCATTGTCTAACGCCATTTTCTTTGACGGGAGCACAACTGCAGCCACCGGAATATTCACTAAGCGCCACCAAAATCTATTATCAATTGTATTGTCCACTGTGCAATTATAACATTAAAATTTAAGTTGTAAAGAAAAAAAAAATGAGGTAAGTTGAAGAGGTAATTTTTTGGACTAAGCGAATTGCCTGGAATATCATTTTATCTGCCATAAGGAGGTGCTACCTTAGAGATGAACGTGTCTTTTGCTTTCAAACTGCTCGTCAACCCCTTTACCTTTTTCCAAACCAGCACACACAACAATCAGTCTACAACTTTTGCAATCTGTCTTTGGTTTCTGTAGATACACCATCCTAAAAAATTTTTAGAAAGGACAACTTCATTCGCCAACATGTACTCTGTTAGAAAATAAAACCAATATTTACAGCTAAAATGAACAATAAAAAACACACCTCTTCATGTACCCAAACCAAATCGGCAAGGAACATTTTGTGCTCATCAGGGACTGCCTTCACTAAATATGTGTCATATATTAATATATCTCATCTCAATATTTTCCATCCGGCACTATTTTTGACATTCAAAATGACACAAGAGAATAACTAAATATATAATAATCCATGTGAATTCTTACAGGTTTATTTATGTCATTCCTGGAAAAAATAGTTGAAACTCAATCAGGATCATTTGTTTTTTGCTTCTGTTAGAGAAAAACAAAATAACTGAGAAAAAATGAGAGCAGCACATTAAATGAGGGAAAAGAAGAGATTCAAGAGAGATGGGTTTTTAGCTCTTGGACAAAGACATATAAGTAATAGTTGTAGTTGTCCTTGAAACCGCTTTGAAAAAAATAGAATGGATAAAGAAAAGAAGAAGAACTACCCGCACCTCCATCGAGTTTCAATCAAGAAGACCACTGCCTCCATGAGATAAAATTCAGCAGCACCAGACAAAACAAAGACGTGTAGTTGCTAAAGAGACCAGTGCCAAACCATGCCGTGACAGCCATACCAAATGAAGTCGCTATTTTCATTTTTTTTAAGAGAGAAACCATAAGCCAATTAACAACTCTCACCCACACTTGTGTTATGTTCCAAGAAAGTAATCCAAAAATCGAATTTATATCAGCAAATAAAACATGGGCATTATCAACAACAAAAATAGAAAAAGCTGTCAAAGAATGGATAAATATGCCCACCTGTAAAAATTGGTAACTGTGAAACTGATAACAGTAATCTCTAATAGTCAACATACTATACTATTCCATGCTCTAGGTGCTCCAAGTCCAAGAAACCAACACACTAAAATCCTCTTAAACATGCCCTACAATTTTAACAAACCCATTAAACACAAGCAATATAGTTATTACAGGCAACCACCATAAATGGGTTCATACAAACAAATACAAACAGACAAAAACCTAAAGCCTGGTGGGAGTCGAAACTATGCTTGAACCAGTTCTGTCCACGGATACTCTTTTACACAGACTGGAGTTAGAGTACACATGGGTTGTTCTATAACATCGACCAATTTAACAGTAACAGGCAACAAATGTAAATTCAATTCCATGGAAAAATCACAACACGTAACAAAGTCATATTGCATAATAAATCGAAATTTCATAGTAGAATACGTAAAACATGGAAAATGCACTAAGATAAAGTTGGTAAATTGTAGGCAGAGGATAACCCTATTTCATATACATTCATTGAAGCGGTGTTGGCTTGAGAGCCCATTTACAAAGTCGACAACTCTAAACCGACGCCAATCCAAAATCTCCTATAACTTTTGGCTTAACAAAAAAGAACTAATGAAAATCAAATTCCAAAGCAAAAATTGTAATGGAAAAATATATATATATATATATATATATATATATACACATACACACACACATACACACATACACACACATACACACATACACACACATACACACACATTTATATATAGACCTACGCAAACGAACATGAAAACAAAAGTGAAATAGGTCACAAACATATAAATAAGCACCTAGAGAGAACGAACTTTGCTCCATACCCCAATTGTTTGTCGTGATTCGCGTTACACGATCTAGGGCACATCCATAAGTACGAATGCAAGAACATATCTACAAATCGAAAGTTTAATAACAATAACATCAAAGGTGTCTGCCCATTTATAAAGATTAAAAAGTGGTTAATGTTGCATTTTAACAAATTGAAAAACAAATAATTGAAGGGCAACGAATGGAAGGGTGTTGTATGTGGACATAAAGAAGAAAAAATGAACATTCACCTACCTGCAAATTAGAATCAGCATACGGTTCATCACGTGAATAAAAAATCAAGAGTCGAGAGTACGTGATCCTGACGCTGCCTGCTCCGCACCCCAACTCCACGTCCCATCCCCGTACATCGCCGTCTCCCTTTCCCATCTCCACCGCAAAGACAATCACGCCTAAAAAACAAAAAAAAAGTGGCAGCAAAACACACTTGATACAAATGCATACATGAATCTGAAAGCATTCTCAGTACTAAATCAGCGAATATCAAAGGTTTAGAAAATTGACTGACTAATTTTGCATGTGGTCGTACACGACCGCTCCCTTTCTATGCTAGGGGCCCCAGTATCCGTCAGCTCAGCGGGGATAGCCGTTGTGGGGCTGTTGTCACATGAGAGTGTTCTTCAACCTGAGAGTCTTCATCAGCTTGTTGTCGCTCTGCTCTGTCACCCTCACATGTTGCCTCATGATCTCCGCTGAGGCGACGTCATCGGTCTTCTCAGCGCGCACCATGAACCCCACCCTTGGGCTGGATCTCGGCCTCGACCTGCTCGAGGACAATGGATGTGACCCACAAGAGCTGGCCCGTCTAGACAAAAAAAGAAATGAAACAAGAAATAAAATATAACTTTAGTAAAAGATGACTAATAAAATCAAGAGTCGATTTAAATGTTAATATTACATGTGTCTGGCAAGGCAGATGAAATCTACTTACCAGATATGAAGGAAATGCTTGTTTTCTTTCTATCACCAAGAACTCTTCTAATTGGGAGAACATGATAATCAAACCAATTAAATGTCTAGACACCAATTTCAATCTTTTGTACAAACAATATAAAGCTTCAACTGTTACTTGATCACATTTCTTTTGTAATCACATTATTATTACATACAAATAAATTTCATTTTTCAGTTTTCACACGATTTAACTGAGTATATGTTATAATTGTTTGAGAACATAGATTTGACTAATACTGGTTTTGGCCAACTATTACGTGGTTCTTTGTGAGCGATTATAAAATAGAATTTTAATTGTAAAATCAATTTCCCACAATATTTTGTGCCTAGTGTTTGAAATGAACTTTAGATAGATCAATAAACTTATTTATCTAGTTCAAGTAATAGATATAAATTATAGTGTAATTGACGAAAAGAAATGTACCAAACAGTAATGCATTGTTCAGTAATAAGCACTAACATCCTATAGCAGAAAAAAAATGCTTTCAATATTCCTCAAAATTATAACTCACTATGCTGATAACAGAAATTTGATTCAGAACAAAACAAGACTAACCATCTCAAGCTAAAGCCTTCCTAGGTTTGCTTGCTGCCGATTGTGACTCAGGCTACAAAATAAAGCCTTCCTAGGTTTGCTTGTTGTCGATTGTGACTCAGGCTACAAAATAAAACAGGAAAAGAAGTCATTCATGAACAGGGAAAACTATAGTATCAACATTTACAGACCCAATACATAACTTTTTTGGCAAACTGCAACTAAAACCATAGAAACAAAGATAGTTGCCTCTTTCTTGGCAGGCTCTTCTTTCTCAGATAGAAACAACTCAATGTGACAGGGGGTGACATGTAAGCTGAAAGGAATTTCCTCATGTTAGCAGCTAAAAAATTTCATTGAAAGAGTTAATATGTCTCAAACTTAACATCACAATTCATAACACACAAAATAAGACATTAGCTAGCGCAAATATAACAATTGAACTGCAAAATAATTCAAACTTCAAATTACACATTAATTTAGAAGAAAAGGTTTGACATAGGATTGATTCGTCCATGTGCGCGATATGTTCGGCTCCTCTACTTCTAGACCCGGTTAACCTGAATGTTCCAAACTTTTTACCTGGAATAAAAAGACAATCAAACATTTATCTCTAACCAAAATAAACCCCAAAAATCAGATGGAAAGAAACCGAAAAAAAATAAGACTAAAGTAGGATACCTCCGCACTGCTTTCAACATTCTGTGAGCAAATCCAAGATAAACTTGGCAGATTTCACAGGCTAATGTCTCTAACCGTTAGAGTGCCTGTTCTTCGTCTGTGCAGTTGGTGAGTTCAACTCAATCATTAAACTAATCATTCAGTCATTTTTATGTTTGCAATTTTGAACAAACAAAACCAAAAAAAAAAAAAACCACAGTCAAAACATGCAACACATACAACACAGATGCATCCACAGAGCACAAAAGGCCAGCTTTACAAATATCCAAAAATCAATTTACCGAAATGAAAAACCCACAACAAAGATGATTGTGGCCACAACAGCCTGAACTTCTTGTTGGAGGAGCACGCCCATGATCACATCTCTGTTGGACACCAAGACCTGAAGAGTATTGATCTGCTTCCAGCTCCAGTGGATGTTGGGGCCGCGATGGAGTAGCCTGTTATGGCAGCGGAGGATGGCGGAAGAAATCGCGGCAACTAAGATTTACACTCACATCACACGAACAAATTTTCTTTTAAATTTTTCTCGATTAGGGTTAAAAAATGTAAGAGGAGAAGGTGATTAGGGTGTCAACCGTGGGGGGAGAGGAAATTGTGAGTCGGCATTCATATCAGCCAGCTTCTGCGCCGCCTTGTCCCGTCGCGCTGCCTCCCGAGTTCTAACCGCTCGCCGACCGTCGCTGATGGAACTGTGGTGTCTCCTCGGCTTCATTGTGTATCTCTAAATGCCAAATATTAATCGAGAATTTGAGAAATTGGGACTGAAGAGAGAAGGGATAATAGGGGAGAAAAATGAGGACGTGCAAAAAGCCATTTTTTTGGCTTTGGTTTTTGACTGACGAAACGTGCGCAGAGATCATAAGAAAAGCGTACCATAGAGTGTTGAAAAAGTTAGTGGCATCTGTGTAAAAAAGTGACCAGACTAAGGCCATTTAAAACAGGCAAAACAGGACACATGTCAAGTTTTTAACCCCTACAACATTTTCTTATATGTTAAAGGGAGATACAATCATATGTTACATATTACATTATAAATAAAAAATACATATTAATTAAACTTGTTTGACTGATTTGACCGCTGCTCCGACAAGTGAACTATTTTGAACTTCACCGGTTCAATGACCCGGTTCGATTTTGAAAACATTGATTAATAGAGATATACACCTCACCGTGGCACGTGCTTTTGCTTTTGGCGCCATTTCTCCCATATTGCACCCGGTTTTGCAGTATTGATGATTTGATTTGATGTATCGTCTTTCTTCACAAACCCAAAATACGCACTACAGAACACAAAGCAAAACCCTAGTCACCTGAACCTGGGAAAGTGTTCAGCTGTAACACAGTTTCTGCGGGAATCTGCACGCCAATGGCGGACGAGCCTAAACCGAAGAGGTCCAGGATTTTGAGGTCTATCCCTCTCCTTTGCACTACTATTTTCGTGCTTGTTTTATCGTGTTTTCCCCTTCTGGTTTTCTTACTCCATTCATGTAGACTACGCTTTGTACCTTTTTTCTATTAATTTGTTCTTTTGGATTCAAATGTCGATCCCGCTGATTTAGGGTTGCAAAGGTACAACCTTTTGTGCAGAAAGTATTGCGCCCGGATTTAGAATCATTTCTACTTGCTTCAGACGTGACATTTTTGTCTTTTTTCTGCTGCGCTTCGTTAATCATACTCCAGCTATTGTAATTTAGCTCAAGGCCCATCCTTTGACGAAATTAAAGATTTAAGTTTGTGTTTGAATGGCCTTTTCATCCGACAGTCCAAGTGCCTCGTGATTCTCTTTCTAGCTAGTTCTACTGTAAATTTGGGGGTTTTATTTTTTCTTTCATAACATTCTTTTCATCTATCTTTTTTCAGCAGACAAATCATGTCTCTTTATGGTATCTGTTGAAATTCAGAGATAAATTTTCCACCTTTTACTAGATAATGAATGTAGGATGCTTTGCTCTGGGCAATGATGATACTATACATTTGTCGTTCAAAGTTTATATATTGAATATTGATATGTATGTATTCACAAACACTCTGAGTACAAATCCATTTGTTACTAGGATTAGAGGATATGGTTTGAGTCATGGAGTGACGAGCAGCTTTTGCTGATCAGTTTCATATGCATTATCTAAGCAAAAGCAGAAATAAAGTGAATGTGGAATAAAACATCTGCAAAGTCAGCTATGAATAATTGGAATTTGTTACAGCTGAATACTCAAATGTAGTGATATGTTGTCCCTCTCTACCCCTAAGGGGTCAGGCCGGGTTCTTTTTGTTTAGCTCTGTGTTTGTTGTGCAATTTTGTCGAATAAAAGAAAAAAAAAACCTTGGTTGCTGAAAACCAAAAAGATACACGAGGAATATTAACCGTGCACTTCAAATATCTTAATTTCTATTTTTAGATTTTGCGCCTTTCTCATTTACGTGCAGGGGTGACGATGACTACATGCCAGGAAACATAACTAAAATTGAGCTCTGCAACTTCATGACCTTCAATAAACTGATCTGCAAGCCAGCCTCTCGCTTAAATTTGGTCGTTGGACCAAATGGATCAGGAAAAAGTTCTCTTGTATGTGCTATCGCACTAGGGCTTGGAGGTGAACCTCAGGTTATAATGACCCTAATGATCACTCATATTTGTTCGGTTTCCTATCCATCTGAAGTGGTTTTAAGATAAAAAAGCTTACATGTGCAGCTTCTGGGGAGGGCTACTAGCATTGGAGCTTATGTGAAGCGTGGGGAGGAGTATGGGTACATTAAAATTTGCCTGAGAGGAGAAACCAAGGAAGAGCCTATCACAATTACAAGGAAAATAGATACGCGTAACAAATCTGAGTGGCTGTATAATGGTAAAGTCCTTGATTTTCTTGTTACTAACAAAGAGTCATGCTCTCGTGCCTGAACTTATGCTCTGAGCGCGATCTCTTAGATGATAATTGTAAGGATCTTTTATAATTTAAAAAAGCTGTGCTGTGTCTCAGTTAATACGCGTCTGAAGCATATGCAGGTCAATACCATCCATTGAAGCATGAAGGATATGTGATGTTGATATCATTTATTTTAACACCTATTAGTTTTTTTTTTCTTTTTTTATTCCCTCTTGTGTGAATGAACGGATGTGTTGGTGAAAAGATGCATTCATGCAGATGACCTTCTTTCCTCATCCAACATAGCTTAAAGATGAATTCATGCCAAGGAGACTTTAATAGACTAGAGCGTCACTGCTCTCTGAACCACATCCCCCCACCACGACACTTCATTTCTTGTGTGAAATCTGGAAATTTCCTAGGATGAACATATTATCAGCGCTTCGTTTACAGCATAGAGTGACATAAAAACAAATTAAGCCTTTAATATTTTATTTATCTGGGGTTGCATTTGTGTTACATCTGAGATGAAATTTCTGAGCTTTGTATATTTGTTTAATCAGGTAAAGTGGTAGCGAAAAAGGAGATTAATGACGTAATACAAAGATTCAACATCCAAGTCAATAATCTGACTCAAGTAAGTTTTTGATAAACTTATTTTCTTGTGTAGGGACTATATATGTTCAGTTATCAAAGAAATAGCTCTTTTTTTTTTTTTTTTTTTTTTTTTTTTTTTTTTTTCTCTCTTTCTCTCTCTCTCTCTCTCTCTTTCTAAGGGTGCCAGCTTCTCTCTGAAATGCTGTTCGTTTGAACAGTTGATTTTACCTGATGGGGATAGTGTCTTTTCTCAGCTTCTTCTTCTATACGTATTATAAATATTTACTGTACCATTAAAACATATTGCATGTCTTTTAACTGAAGGACATATTGGTATATCATATCAATCGTAATGGGAAGGGATATTTCATCTGATTGGAGTACTTATTTATGACATCGTTCTTGTTTTATTTTTTGGATCCCGAGACAGTTGTCATGTGAAAAATATCATTTGGCCGTTCTTTGCTGCATTGTCTAGTATGTCATGTGCATATTTGTCATGGAGAAATGAAGCGTACCTCACCCTGGTCCTTGTGGATCTCTCCATAGAGCTGCTATTGCCTTCGTGTGCCGTTCACCTTTAACAACTATGGTCACGTGGTATTTTAGGATGCCATCTGCCGTCTTCTATGTTCCCTTTGGTATTTAATATATATTACAGTACTGCATTGCTATATGATCTTTAGTTTGTGTTTCACATTTCAACAAGTCGCGGTGTTTACCTGATAGAATACATTTTGTTCATAAGAACCTTGGAAGATTTAGTCAAACTTTTGCAATCTAAATGATTCTTTTTGAAAGATTCAGAACGTTTATTTGCTTGTATATGGGTTGCATATTGCTTTACTTTATTTTCGTAGCTTCCTGAGCATCTATCAACCCGTTCCATTTGTTTGGAATGCATTCAGTTTCTACCACAAGACAGGGTTTGTGAGTTTGCCAAGCTAACCCCCGTGCAACTCCTTGAAGAGACTGAAAAAGCTGTCGGAGACCCCCGATTACCTGTTCAGCATAGGACTCTCATATCAAAGAGCCAGGAGTTGAAGAAGTTCGAACGAGTGAGTGTTCATGTGGTCCCTCTGTTTCATACTCATAATGTTATCTGGTAAGGAATAAATGTAGTTATTCTTCTCATTTTACCGTAGGCTGTTGCCAGCAATGAAGGTTTGTTGGATCAACTCAAGGCCCAAAATGCAGAACTAGAAAAAGATGTTGAACGTGTTCGTAAAAGAGAAGATCTTTTAGCAAAGGTTTATTCATCGTTGTTTGCTCTTATCTTCTGGGAACAATCAGTTCGGTGCATGATTATTTGATCGCTCATATGCTTCCAGGCTGACTCAATGAAGAAAAAGCTGCCTTGGTTAAAGTATGATATCAAGAAGGCAGAGTATGTGGGAGCCAAAAATCAGGAGATCGAAGCAAAGGGGAAGTTAGACGAGGCTGTCAGAGCTCTTAAAAACCTTATGGACCCCATTGAGTGAGCTAATCTGCTTGGACCTTTTTTTTCTTTTATGAAAGCTCGTTGCTCTACTTATCCGTTGCACCTTTTCAAATGTATGCAACCTATGAAAGGTTAGTTGTTTTGCACGCAGAGAAAAGATATAAAAAGCTTCGATGTTTGATCGAACTTAATCAAAAGTTATAAAAAGTTTCGATGTCTTATAAGATTTTTCCGGAGCTGATAAGTTATGTCTTATTTTGAAGTGTTTAGTTATAAGAAATGTTGGGGCTCACAAGATTTCGTAAATGAGAAAAACAAAGGAATTTATAAGATGACAAAAAAAGGTGGGGTTGGGGGCTGGGGTGGGGTTGCTTTTGTTTAAGGAGCGCTTATAAGCTCTTAAAGAGCTTAATTTCTCATCTTATGAGCTCTGTTAAAAAAGATTACCACATAAATTTTATGTGCTTATAAGCCTTTAAACACTTAATTCATGGATGATGCTAAAATTGCAAATCATCTCACTTTACTATATATAGTCTCTTTTATGAAACACATGAGCTTTATGTATTTGTGTGTGTGTGTGTGTGTATATATATTTCTCTGTTAAATCTTATCAAGCTTGGTTTGTGTTTCAAAATAAGCTTGAAAATTTGTGTGACCGTTGCCTAATTTATAACAAGATAGGTTGAGCTAGGTCAGCTCTTGAAATTGGTGATGGCCATTTTCACATGCCAAGTCAATGCATTAAACTTCTTGTGGCCGATCTCAATCATTTGGAACTAGCTTAGCTTGTTTTGTATCTCTAGGTGTATCATTTGATATAAGCTAAGCACTGATTGCTTCTCGTCTTGTTTCTTAATATTTCACTGTTCAGAAAACAGAAGGCAGATAACGCAAAATTGGAGGCTAAAGTGAAAAAGATAAACGGTTTGCTAGACAGAAACATGAAGAACCGTATGCAGATTTTGGACAACTATAACCGTTTAGTATGTTTCCATTTTACTTTTATTATTAATCTGCACGTATTGTTCATGTGTTCCACCTGTCAAACTGTCTGATATTGTCTTACAATTGTAGGGAGTACTAGTACAAGGTGCGTATGATGAAGTGGATGATTTGAGGCATCAGGAAGAGTCTCGTCAATTAAGAATCTGTAAAGCTAAGGAAGATCTTGCCGCTGCTGAGGCTGAACTTAGGAATTTTCCTCCTTATGAACCTCCACGACAGAAGATGGTGCGTTTAACTCTCTTTTAACTGATGGTGCGTTTAACTCTCTTTTAACTGATGGTGCATCTGGCTATGGAAGGTGGCATATGTTAATCATTTATTCTACAGGACATACAAGTCACAAAGTTGTTTCTGAATAGTTATTTAAGTTCTTGTCATTTATTCGTATCCTTGTTTTGTGGCTATATTTAGGAAAATTTAAGTGCTCGAATTGTGGAGCTGGAAGAATCTGCGAAAGAGATGAGATATCATAAAAGAGAAAAGGAGAAGGATTTAAACCAACGCAAAATGAACCTGACGCAGTGTATACAAAGGTGACTATCAGCACTTTGTCCAACTATTTCGTTATATATCGGATAGTCTCAGCCTTATTTGTCATTCCCTTTATGACTCAAAGGTTAAGGGAAATGGAGAATGTGAACAATAAGCGTTTACAAGCTTTAAAAAGTTCTGGTGCTGAGAACATCTTTGAGGCTTATCAATGGGTTCAGGAGCATCGGAGCCTGTTCAATATGGAAATTTATGGCCCTGTATTGCTTGAGGTGCATGATTAGAAACTTGAGATTGCTATATATGATACTTGTATTCAATGCCTTAATCATTGTGATGTTAATGTTGAAACTACATATTCAGGTGAACGTTGCCAATCGATTTCATGCTGACTACCTAGAGGGCCATGTTGCCCATTACATATGGAAGGTACATATCTGTGTTATATAGCTTGATCTGTTGGACCTTGTTTTAAATTTTAATTCCATTTTTCTTATTTAAAACAAGCAAATAATTCTGTGGTTCTTTGGCATAAATTTTGAGAACTTCAAAAGTAATGTTGTCAGAACATGAAAGAAGATTAGGCTTGGCATTCGTATTTCATTTGCGCCTTTTTTTTGTTAATTTTTGAGTTTTATTTTTTATAATTTTGTGTTCGACTAGGTATAAAATTGAATGATCTAAGATTATTTTGGGATGTTAAGGAAGGCCATACGGCGTTGTCAATGTCGTTCCTTGGTTTGTATGGTTGACTGCAAGTCACATAAGTTTTAGCGCATCAAAGAGTCAAGTTTAGAGTGTTTGGATAGCATTATGTTTGGCATAGCTGTGTGGGTAGTAGGGTGTAAAATTATTTGTTTGTTGCAGCTTTGACTAGAGATGGGAGGCTAGGATTTTGAAGTTCTAGTTCAGCCATTGCAGTCTTCCATGGACGTCTTTTCCACTGATTGCAAATTTTTGTTTTCTATATATGAAATTTCTGTATCGTAACAAACAATGAAAAACAAAATGAATGCTCAATACAGTTAGGTGACAAGTAGTGTTCGATCGTTGCACTGGGAAAATAAGCTCATGAATATGTTTAGAGTGGACACTGAAACCCTTTAAGCACAATAATTATGTTGGTAGGGGCTGCTGCTTAGAGCAGTAACAAATTGTTATATCCATCTGTTCATTGATTATTTTGATCATTAATAAAATGAAATGATGATACTGTATGGCCTGCTGAAAAAATCAATAGGTCCCTCGGCTCTCCTAACCTTAAGGTGATTACAATCTTTCGGGTTATTTGTTGTTTACAAATGGAAAGTATTATTTTTCATGTAAATTTGTTCCATTTATGTCTCCCCGGCATAATGCCTGGGTAGTCTGCAGTTCCTCTGAATCACAAGTTGTATAATTTTTAGCTTTGTCATCTGTTTTGTCTATGTATTCTCTTTAACTTACTGGTTACCTTTCCAGGCTTTTATCACTCAGGATCCCAAGGATCGTGATTTACTGTATAAAAATCTGAAACCCTTTGATGTTCCCGTTATCAATAATGTTAATGATGGTGGCAACCGAGAGCCCTTTTGTATGACGGAAGAAGTACTGAACTGATGCCTCATTAAATTTCAGTAGTTTGGCTTTGCTAATAGCTTGCTGATCTTCTGTTTGATTTCACTATGCAGATGCGTAAACTTGGCATATCTTCAAGGCTTGACCAAGTCTTTGAAGCTCCCCATGCTGTCAAAAAAGTTTTGATTGGTCAATTTGGACTGGATCACTCAGTAATGCTTTTTTGTTCACTTTCGTGTTTTCATCATATGAAATCTTAGCAACAGTGATGATGATGATGAACAACGTTGAGCATCTCTGAGAGTGAATGTTGGCCTCATTTTTTTGTGGTTTTCTCTTGTCAGTACATTGGATCAAAAGAAACAGATGAGAAAGCTGACCTGGTCTTTAGATTGGGAATTATGGACGTCTGGACACCAGAAAATCATTATCATTGGTCCAGATCCCGCTATGGCAGTCATGTGTCTGGAAATGTTGAATCAGTAGGCCGATCCCGACTTCTTTTATGCAGTAAGCTTCTGGAAGACTGTTCAGTTCTCTGTCTTATATAATCTATCGGCTTGTAATTCAGGGCAAACTACTATTTCAGAATAAATTATCATCAGTTCTCTACAATGTTGGTTATCTTAATAGTTTAACAACTATTAGCTGTCAAATATAGTAGTGTATAAGAAAATAGATGGTTGTAGTTGGTTGCCCAGAAGAAAAAAATGGTTTTTAACTGATAAAGCTCAAACCTTGCTCTCAGATTTGGATGTTAAGGAAATTGACATTGCCAGATCGAAGAAAGTTGAACTGGAGGAGCAAATTTCTGTCATAGATGCAGATTTGAAGTCTCTGCAAATTGCATTAAGACAGAAGGAAGATGAAGCAGCTGAACTTCAGCGCGAACGGGTAAGCGATTGTACAGGGAGTTGTTGTCCAACCTTTATGGAATGTTAAAAATCTATGAGTGAGGTAAGAGAGTATTTTATTAGATGGCAATTGGGTGACAAGTAACCATCACAATATTCATTATCATACTTTCCCCAGCTTATTGCATTGGCTAGGCTTGAAGCTTACTGGTTAGAAGCCACTGAATATTGGTACGATATTCACATGGGTCAATCATTAATTTATGTTGAATTTAGCTTATTAGTTCCTGTTCAGGTCCAAATTTTTGGTATTTAGTATATAGAGGCTGCACATTTTAACTCTTTTTCCCATATGTCACTAAGCATTATGCTTCATATTTACGTATACTGTCACACAGAAACATGGCCATGAAAATTTACCCTTCTATCCCTATTGTAGAGTTCATCAGTGTCGGTTTTTTGTTTTCAATTTTGCAAGACCATGGTATAAGAATCATCTACATAAAGGAAAATCTCAATGCTCATTAGTGCATATAGTTTCTGCATGCAAAATTACATTAACCTTTGACACTGGACTGTGTAATTTCATTTGAAACTTGCTCTGTTGAAATGTCACAGAACTTACGTAATCAAATAATTATGTTGTATTAAATCAAAATTTTCTTGTAATCCCATGGCTCACACAGTTTTTTGTAAAAACATATGCGTGAGTATCATTTCAACTTACAAGTTACCATCACCACTGATCTTTTGACTTGCTTATCTGGTATCCTTAAGAGAATATGGTTCTCCATTAATTATTTATCTCCGTGTTAACTTGAGAGATGTTCGGCATATAAAACAAGCTGTTGTAGAAGCATGTTTGTGAGACTATGACATGGCAGAAGATGTATGTGCATCATTTCCCTTTGTTATAGTAGATAGTATGGATGTAAAAGTTCTCTTTTGTTCATGTTAGGTTACAGAGCATATAGCAGCAGCTAATATTGTGTGTCAGAAAACTCAAATACATCTGAGAGTTTGCGTGTTCTTCACCAGAAATATATGAACTATATTATTGTTTTGACCAAACAATATGGAATGGTGGTTTTTCTGCTTAATGCCCCTAGGTGAAAACAGTTTTAAGACTGCTAATAGCTTGTACTTTGTGCTGGAATGGAAATTTGTGGTTCTCTTTCTCTTTAACAGTTTCCGGTGATATGCTTATAATAGACATATGTGCAGGAGTGCCGACAAGTTGTTAAATGTTTTTAGATAATTTGATGCGACAGGGATTGTATTTGGTCAAAGTTATTTCTGCCGTCGGGGATGATGATGCTAGTATTATTTGTGTACTTGGTAAACTATGGGTATCATATTGGACTGTCCATATGTTAGGAAGCAGGACTTAATGCTCCATAAATAAGAATTAAGGAATTACAAAAAGTTATCACATATAAAGTACAATAGTTTTTATTGATGTATCACTTATAAAGCAATATTATTGGTGTAAGGAATATGCGTGAGATGATAACTTGATGATGACATCTCAGGAGGAGATAGTTAACGTCATGCAAAGCAAGAAGAAAAAATTGAGGGAGTTGGAACAAACTGTCAGTAAGTAAAATGCTGTTTCCTTTTTTGTGGAGAGATCATATTTTCATGGATATATAGATATGACATTGATTTTCTCCAATTTCAGACCAAAGGAGAATCAAGTTGAAGTCGATTGAAAGAGAGGATGATCCAGATGCTGCAATAGCAAAGCTCACTGACAAGGTTAAACAATTGAAGAGTCAGCGTTTCCATAGTGCTATTGAGGTTAAGGTGAGTCAGTTTCGGTTTAAAGTTTGCAAATATTTTTTTGGCTAGTTATGGAATTATTTTTAGCTTTGACTAACTGAAGATCCTGGTTTCTTATATTTCTCATTGTTTTCATGGTAGAATTTGCTTATTGAGGCTGTTGCTTATCGAAGAAGTTTTTCTGAAAATAACATGAGCTCCATTGAACTTGAAGCTAAGGTATGCTCCACCTGTTGTTTCGATACAGAAAATGCACGTCTAATTTTTAGTTATATCTTATAATTATATTAGAAAAGGATACAGAGAATGTCAAATAGCTGAAATTCCAGGTCGGCCTCACAGGAAAAATGTGGCATGATTGATCTTGTTGGGTTTTCTAAATACAGTCACCTGGCTGTCAATAGGGGACTATGCTACTAAAAATTTTGAGTAATTTTTGTGTTGCAACTTGCAACTGTCAAACTGTGCTTTTGCTATCAAAAGATTTTTTGTTCTTATTATTTGATTCTAAGAATCATGTTTACATTTGGTTACGTCCTTCAAGTGTCATAACTAAGTGCCAACCAACAATCTGTATGTGTCAGTAATTAAGAATTATAATGTTAAGAGATTTAATTTAATGGATCTAATGTTTGGTTTTTGTCTGGCTATTTGTAAGAAAATTGAAGATCTGGTGTCTTTGATTTTAGTTTTCATTGGTCTTGGAAATATAGTTTTGTGGGGATTGAAACTGTTTGAAAAGAAAAAAAATAGTTTTATTGGTGTCTCCACTCTTGTGTTTAGAGCTTAGTATAATTAGCTAGGTTTAAGTTACTTTTTCTTTGCAAAATGGATTTAGTTAATTTTAAGGCAACCTACAAAAGTAGGTGTTAACTTAGAGGATACTGGTACATTGTCAACTGCTAATGTAATATAAATTCTTACCCACTGAGCGTGGTTAGTTCTTGGTCAACTTCTATTGACTACAAAAAAGGTCCGCAACATGATGTGGTTGTGGTAAGATAGATTCTTCACTTTTTTCTTTATATTTTTTGGGTTCTTTATTCTCTTTGTCTGTTCTGCCTAGATATTATTTCATTTCTTCAGATTAAGGAGATGGAATCAAATGCAAAGCAACAGGAGAAGATAGCCATGCAAGCATCCTTATATCTTGAAAATTGTAAGTGTTGGACATTCTGCATGATGTTGAAATTATACTTTTCTGAACCTATGAGCCCAGATGCTATTTATGCATTTTATATCTTGTTTATTATGGAAGCATCCAACAGTTTCCTAAAGAGACCATGTGATAAGATGTTATACAACATCGTAATGACATCCGATAGTGACCAACTCACAATACCAAAATAAACCGGAGGGTGGTACAACTACTGCTACTATGTGTGTACTACAATCATGTGCCTTTTGAAGGATATGAGAAGCACATATTTTACGATTCCCTAAAAGCTGTTATTTGTTCTGTTAAATTTATATTAGTCATTTACAGACTCCGTAAGGATAAAAAAAAACATACATGGTGTGCTAAAGTTTACTGTGATTGAAAATGTCGGTAAAGCATCAAAATTTTCAGTTCATCTTATATATACATATTTTAATTAAACAAAGCAATCAAAATACTTTGAATCTGTATGGCATGAAATATTGATTACTTTCTGTGGTCTCCTTTCCATGTAAGTTGATGTAATATGGCTACAAAGATCCGATGTAGTTACAATTATGGGCGCAACACGGTTTTTAATTGAACAAACGTCTTCACTTAAGGATGTTGGACATGTACTTGTGGACAAACCACCAAAGAAAATTTGACATGCACACAGGCTGCTAGGGTTTGAGTCTGACAAATATTTTCTCCATGACAGTTTTCTTGCAAATTGGATGTAGGCATATAATATAAATATCATGGAAATCTTCAAGATGCATGAGCTGTTAACTGAGCCCTATCATTTTGTGGAGGGGCCAGTCTGTTGGTATCTGACGAAAGTAAAATATCTGCATGAGCTACCAGTGCTCGTGGTTATAGTTTCCTTCGACTTATATTCTCAAGTGTTCTCTTTGATAGATAAAGACAAAAGCCCTTCTAGTTGTACATCTCTGAGAAATGGATAATTACTGTTCTCGCAACTCTTCTTTAGTCTAGTTAGATTTGGCTTCACTTATTACTCAAGGTTCCTACTTAAGCCTAAGGCTCTTTAAATTTCTGAAACTACCTAAATATGATCAACTATTCTGCATCGATAAATTTTGTTCCACTGATTGTGTATGTTGCAAAAAGTCTAAAAAATATAGCCCTCTGATCATTCAAATGTGTATATTATTACTGTCCTAATGATTTTCGTATTTCACCCTGTTGTCTTCTCGTTAAAAACTGATATGAGATGTACCATGGTTTATTTTTTATAGTATATTATTTTTTTTATGGCTTGTTGATTAGGTAAGATTGCCACGGAGAATCTCCGACATCAGCTGACGGTTGCCATGAAGCATGCTCAATCAGTTGCTGAAATTACTCCTGAGCTTTCACAGGCCTTTCGAAAGGTTATTACTCTGGCTGAACTAATGATGCTGCAAAGTTTGATGTGCTTTTAGTACGTTGGTATACTTTTTTATAGGTTTCCCCCAATCAAGTGAATAAACTGGTTTTGACTTTCTCGAATAAAAATTATCTGCATTAGTGAAGTTTGATTATAAATATATAATCTCCAAATATTATTGGTTTTAGCAGTCTGGTATATTGATTCTCTGTATGCTGCAATTGCTTATTAGTTATAGCCAATCCCTTTCTGCTATTGCATTATGTGCTTCTTAGCTTGATGGAATTTAGTAATGCTAATTTAGGAAATTTACTTGCAGATGCCTGCTACTATTGAAGAGTTGGAGGCAACAATACAAGATACGATATCACAAGCCAATTCTATCCTTTTCCTTAACAATAACATCTTAGAGGAATATGAAAGCCGTCAACGGAAGGTACATCTCATTGTGTTTAGCATTTGTAAAAGACTTGCTACTTTCTTTCTTTGTGTTTGAAGACGGCAATATGCAGATTGAGGAATTGACAAGGAAACAAGAAATGGATGGAAAGGAATTAAATGACTTACTAGATGAAATCAATGCTCTGAAGGTTAGTGATACATCATCTTAAAAAATGTTAAAGCACTATTTTTCATATTATAATGTATAAAAACCCAACTATTCCGATTGTGGATTGTCTTCGAAGGGATGTTGGCTCCCAACATTGAGAAATCTCGTGACTCGGATTAATGAAACTTTTAGTCGCAATTTTCAAGAGATGGCTGTGGCAGGCGAGGTGTCTTTAGGTAATTGTCACGACTTCACTATCACTTCATTTTTGCAAGTTTTGCGCAATCTTCATTGCGGTGTCTAGGGATTTATATGCTGATCGGTCAATTTTATTTCAGATGAACACGACACAGATTTTGATCAATATGGAATCCTGATCAAAGTAAAGTTCAGGTAATTTAGTTTTCATTATGGCGTAAGTTTGTGTCTAACTGACGCAAGTTTCTGTCTTGCTTAGGACTTATGCTATACATTAGTTGTTGACTTGCATCAAGTCGTCCAATTCTGACTAGAACTTCCTTTGCAGATGCAAGAATTTTACTTCACCTTAAATATTCTCCTTTTTAGCGCTACTTTGTTATGCTATATTGTGATTTTTATGGTTTCCATTGTTTTCACCAGGCAAACTGGACAGCTTCAGGTTTTAAGTGCCCATCACCAATCAGGCGGGGTACAGCATTTGTCGCACATATATAAT
>CACSLK010003174.1:8386681-8397438 GCA_902706635.1 Striga hermonthica
GCCCGTTTGACAGTGCTAACTACAGGCTTTGACAGCGACTGACAGGGAACGCCGCCCGTGTGTTGGGAATTTGATGCGTTCTAGGACGTCGCTTACTATCATGCAGTCGCAGGCCTTGATGTCCACCATGGGTTCGACCAACATCGCGTGGGTTGGGATCTTGGTAGGGCCCACAGTTTCGACCAAGGACGTGGAGCTGGCAGTGACCATCGATAGGGCCCATTTCGCTTGGACATCCTCAAATTCGACGGAGAGCAAGATGACAGGCCATTGTACGACGGTCCGCTGATTTTCGATGAGAAGCCTCAGGGCCCAGAGCATGAAGCTGGAATTGTTGCTATCAAAACCGTTGAACTCGATGTGATTTGTGGTGGCCGTACTGTGGAACATAGAGAATTCCAAGGGCATGAGTCTGGCAAATTTTTGTCATCTTTTAATCCATGTTTCATAACCCTTGAAGGTGGTGTTGCATATGGATATAAGAAACCTGAAGAAGACGAGTTTGATACGCAGTTATCTATGTTGAAGCAGTTTCATGAAGGAATGTGTGATATTGTCATTGTTGACGATGGTGAACTTTCGAGATATCTTCTCAGAAACAAAATGTTATTTATTGAATTGTGGTTCTGAAGTATTTGTTTGGATTAGCCAGGTTACTCAAGTTGAGGAAAGGAGAAGTGCCATCGAGCAGCCGAGGATTTTGTGGCTAGTCAAGGTAGATCACAATGAGAAATGACGGGAATTAGTACCATGGGTCGCCTCCACGCACCAGCCACATCAACGCGTAGGCTTCAAGGGCGAAGCCTTCTAAACCAGGGGTGAATGGTGTAGACTATTATTATTATTATTATTATTATTATTATTAATTGTTTTTATTTATCTTGGTTTGATGGACAAATTAAGGAATAGAGTTTATGAAAATCTTATTTAAAAGACTCCCCATCTATTAATTTAGGTGATTGATTTTGAAATGAAATAAATATTAATATCTATTTAGGTGTTTTTGAGATTTTGATCTCATTAATATCATCACACTTTCCAACATCATAAATTAGTTGTTACATACAATTCTGATATGTATTTAAATCATTCATTATGACATTTTTCCACATTCGCACACATTCAGAAAATAAAGATAGCGATCGAGGAACACCCTTACATTTTCTAAAAAATACAATCTTCTTTAAACCGAGAAGCGACATAACTGACATAAACTGATGTACGAAATTTTCGGAAAAAATAAGAGCCATTGCACAACTATAGAAGGATAAAAACGCATCATAGATTCAGATTATGCTATATTTGCAGTCACACAAGTTTACACAAGTTTACAGATAGTAAATAATGTATACTCCTGTGGAACAAAAGGTTAAAGACAGGCATTTGTCATAATCCTAACTCGCTTCTCTATTAGTGACAAAAGAACTAAACCAAGTCTTAGAGCAGCCGAAAGGATGTCTGTCGAGACATGTTGTGCAAATAATGGGTAATAACAACATGATTTGTTCTTAAAATCAGCATTAGCTGCTCCCAGCAAGGCTGAGAGGTAAGTGGAATCAACATGGCAAATGAATGCCAGAAGGGTTCCTAGTTAGCTGGATTATTTAGACAAGGTTCAAGCAGTACCAATATATCGACTCTCTTCTTCATTGTGTTGTCACACTTTTCGCAAGATTTCGAGGCTGATCAACATTGTATCCCCTTAAAACAGTTAGATGATATGCTAAAAGCTGCAGTTGCAAGAAAATTGTGTTAAAGAATAATCGTATAGATTAAACTCACTAAAGATTAAAAGTGACGAAAGAATTTCAAAATGATACTGAAGGTTGAAGGAAGTTTTCCATATAAAATATCAGGGACTAACTATAAGGAATCTGAATAGGGGATCTTATGGCGAATATTTTGATTTTTTATAAGGAAATCTGAATAGGGGATCTCGTGGAGAATATTTTGTTCCTTGTTTACAACAGCAGGGTTCATCCAAAATCAAATAAAACTGACATTTGTGTTTAGCCTTTGAAAGCCTTTTTCCTGTACCATTCTGTAAAGCTGAACAATGAACAACAAGAGCAAATATATTACCTGCAATGGAACTATGTTTATAACTGGCTGTAGGCAGTCCTCAACCTGAGGTACTTCAATTACTCGGCAAGACCCACCAACACAAACAGATGGTGCCTCGCCTTTTGTACACATCACTATGAGCCGCCCTTTCCGAGCATGAAGCTGCTGAATCACAGACTGCTGTTTGCTGTTGATCACCCAGAAAAAAATAAAAATAAAAAAATGAAAGAAACATAAGAAGTCAGCAATAAAAGTAAATAACTTTAACAGCATCTTTTTGTTGGGAGAAGTCTGACCTGAAACAAGCGTCACGGGTAGCAATAACAAGAATTGGAAGGTTTTCGTCAACTAAAGCCAACGGACCATGTTTCATCTCTCCAGCAAGTATTCCTTCACTGTGCATGAGTGCAACTTCTTTTACCTTCAGGGCACCTTCCAAAGCAGTTGCGTAATTATATCCTCTTCCGAAAACAAGAAGTGATTGCTCAGCAATCAATAACTTGGCGAGATCTTTCATTTCCTCGTCCAGCTTCAGAACCTCTTTCACATTACCTGCAATTTTATAAAAACAATGGCTATGGGTCACAAGATGCACATATCTTCAGGAGATTCAATAAAATGTGAAAAAAAAAAAAAAAAAAAAATACTGAGTATGAAAATGCATCAGACATACTCGGTAGATCGAATAGTCCATCTATTATTGCCTCCCTTCTTGCTCGACTTGAAATTGTGTCGTCTCCAATTGCAAGAGCCAACATTGCCATAACGACAATTTGGCTAGTGTACGCCTGTTCACGGTAAGTTCACTATCAAGATGAATACAGTTTCATGGCCCATTTTTTAGTTGTTTCTATTCATTCTTCAAACCTCGGGCTGTTGTAATTACAAAGAAAAGGAAAAAGACATATGCCATATATTTTACCTTAGTACTAGCTACACCTATCTCACAGCCAGCATTTATGTGAACACCGCAATGTGTATTCCTAGCAATTGCACTACCAACAGTATTAGTGATGCCAACACATAGGGCACCATTTTCCAATGCATACTCTAGTGCCTGCAAAGTATCTGCTGTTTCCCCTGATTGACTGACAAAAACAGTTGTATCTTCTCTGTAAATGGGCCCCTGCCTATCTAGCAGATCACTAGCAATCTCCATTGTTACAGGGATTCCTACAGCGAGAACACTTATTAGTAATAAAAGAAAACAAATATTTGCAGTCTATGATAAATATTGCCAACTGGACTAACCAGAGAGTTCTTCTAATATGGGCCGTGCAGCCAAAGCTGCATTATAACTCGTGCCACAGCCAATGAAAACTATCCTTCTGCTTCTCCTAATGGTTTTAAGGTGGTCCTTTAACCCTCCCAAAAGGACACTCTTGGCTTTACATGATCCTCCACGTATAAGCCTCCCTCTCATTGTTGTTGTAAGGGATTCTGGTTGCTCGTGAATTTCTTTCTGCATGTAGTGCTCGTATTTTCCTTTATTTATTTGTTCAACTTCCATTTCCAAAACTGAGAGGGCACGTTGGACAGAAGAAGGTCTTGTTAGACCTCCATTTGATTTACCTTTAGTATGGTCAACCTTGAAAATGGATGCACCTCCATCCTGGACCCACAGCCAATAATAAAAGTTGATCCAAGGTAAAAATGACTTAAATGCAACTTTTCCATTTTAGAATGCCCATTAGAAAGCTAATTTATTTGTTACACAGTCATGAATTCAATGTTATTCTTGTCAAAATACTCCTTGAGGGCAGGAAAACAGAAGACCTTCCATTTCTTCTAGATATTAGCTGTAATGAAACAATAAATACAGCCTACTACTGGGATTTACTGCTTCTAACAAGATAAACTGTACAGAATATTTTGCAAGAATAAGGATAAAGACAATATATTTCTATAATCCTACGCAAATTGATGTGATTGCAATTCGCAACTAAGTTATACTTCTTGATAGCTCGATCATTTAACTTGATCATTTTAAATGCCAAGGGAAACACTAAGAAATATAAAACTGGATACTGTAATCAAGCAATGTAACAAAGTACCTTTAGGTGAACAACTTCACCATCCTCTATCACCAAAACTTTTTTAGTGTGCTCCACCAGAGCACTTGGGTCACTTGACAAAAAGAGTTCTTTTGGTTGTCCATTGCTGGAAAGAAAGTTTGCGTCGTTAAAAGATGCTCGACTGGCCTCTTCTGTCAACTCCTGTAGCGAGATCAACGTCATCTCTCAGACATGTACTTAAGGTCACTTCCTTAATTCTTTATTCTTAGTTCATAGAAATTTTTTGTGATCCAAAACAACCATGCAGATAATAAACTAGAAAGTCCGCTACTGAAATTGGTTTGATGCAAATCAGGCGAGAAGAGTCCCAAACGTGCTAGTGAACTTACACTCACAGGATATATACAGATGATATGTTCCCTCAAGGACCATAAAAAGAATGGAAATTAGCCTTGGAAAGAATATGCGTGTGTGTATGTGTGTGCGCGATGAACATATATTCTTAATAAGCAAAGATTTCTCTTTTTTATGATTATAAACTGTAGGACGTATATGCAAAGAGTTTACTAAACTAGATGAACAGATAAGTTTTAAGGTAATGTGTCGAATATCTTACTTTCACTCCAAGGACCAACGGACTGCCACGTTTGCAAGCAATCAGTTCATTGGGATAATGTTGGCTTTTAAAAATCAGAGCATATGCTCCTTCAAGATGCCTCAATACTTCAAGCACAACTTCACTAAATGTCACACTCTTGTCACCTACACCAAATAGTTGCATAAGAGACAAGTGAAATTGTGACAAAAAAGTTTTCCTGTATATAAGGATAGAGAAAAAGAAATTATACAGAACAAGCAGCATGCTAGATTATTTGATAACTTCAGTCAACTCGAAAAGGCCAGGAAAATAAGACAAGGTAACTGACAGCTGTGTCTGATACTATTCACAAGATAAGGAAATAAAAGATGAAACCAGCTTTACAAAAGCCCTACACTTGGACCTTGGTACCGGGGTGTGCACGAAAATTTTCAAATTCTGAATGTAGCTGTAAACTCATGTGTCTACATGTATTCAGTACTTCATCAGAATAAAGGATATGCATTAATTTGAAGATAATCCCATTGAAGACAATAGGTGAGACAATTTTATTTTTTTCAATTGCAGATTTTCCATTCGAAAACTAAATATAAAAAATTATTATTAAGTTTCAAACAGAAAACTAAAAAGCTCCACCAGAAAAGCTAGATATGATAATAAAGATAGAAGGAAATCTAAACCAGAGTACCAGATTGAACTTCCACCTTCCCCACAAGGTCGATTAGGAATACACCATAGCTAAACTGACTAAAGTGTGTAAATTTTAAGTGGATAAGTGTTGATCTATCAAGTAACTGAAGAAGGGTTTAATATAGTCAACATCCTACACTAACTGTTACATCTGCGTGGAAACTGTTTCTTTATTTTGTGTCTAACCATGTGAATTGATGAAACATAAACCAACTGCACATATTGTCCCTTCTAATAGATGAAATTTGTTACTGAATGGTATGCTGGAATTAAGAACTACAAGAGAAGACGGCAGGAAGATTGTTAAAAAGAAAAGAGAAAAGACGCTAGAATTAAAGCATTTACTTCCACAGCCGCAAAGAAAATACCTTCCTCAATTGCATTATCAAAGACAAACTTCGCAAGCTTTGGAATGACTTCGGTATCTGTGTCAGATTCGAAGGTAAAGCCATGTCGAACTAGTGTCTCTTTTAGCACCTAAAGACACATATAATAATGCATAAGTATCATGAATGAGAACATGACAACATACAAGTATGACATATAAATGAAATCTGTTTTCAACTAATAATGATATTCCCAGAATCTTTAACAGCTGGTTTAGTTAGGTGTGTTCCGAGTAATTAAACAAAGCCGCTATCTAGTTTAAGCCGCTATCTAGATATTTCAGGATAAATATCCTAAATGTACATTTGAAACTGAATTGAACTTATGCAAATCACTAAAACTAGCTATATTCGGGCATTGATCTTTAAATAAGATATATAATTCGACAGAGTACATTGATAGTTTGATATGTTCAATGCTTCAGAACTGAATCAGTTTCTAGAGATAATTCTCTTCTTGTCAGCCTCAATAGGAGCCTTTAAAGTTGAATTTCCCCATTGGCTTCAATTCCTTTTACTCTTCATCAAGAAGTTACCACATTAGATAGATGATATGGTTCTATAACTGGTCATCCCATTTACTAATCCATTTCTCACAAAATAAGCAAGAATCATAGTTAAGAAGTAGAGAGAGCTTCTTAAGTTCATTGCCACTTCTGTGCCAGTCCCAAGTCCCAACTGTATGTTAAATGACTTCTCCAAAAAGATAATGTGAATGCAATGTCTCCTCAGCAACTTAGAAACCAATTTCAAGAATAACCAAGGGTTTTATTAGTTATCATGTAAAATATCTTATTACCAGTTAAAACTGTGCATGCCATGTTCTACTAGTTGTGATGACCAAAGCTCAGCTCCCATGCTTAAAATTACCTCTCAGAGTCCCGCACATATATGAGGAAAGGCATAACGAAAAACAAATAATATTTCAAGTTTTTTTCCCTCGAGAACAGAAAGTAAATAACTTTTACTGTTTATGACTAATAATTAGTATGTATATCGCAGCATTTATACCAATGGAAAAAGTCGCTCAACATATTAACTTGACATAACATCATCAAGCATTTGTTAAAAGATTAAAAGCAAAACAAAAACAGGCAGTAATTGACAAGAGAATATTGACCTCATAATTGGTTATGATTCCATTATGAACAACCACAAACTCATTTCCGGGACCAGATGTCTGAGGATGAGTATTCTTTGGAGCTGGTTCTCCATGTGTAGCCCACCTAGTATGTGCTATTCCAGCATGAATCTCAAATGACTCTTCCAAATTTAAATCCGTAGCAGCAACCTCTGAAAGTATGCAGCAAAAGTAAAAAGTAAAAACAAACTCGTACAAGGGCTTTAGTTATAAGAAACATATTAAAGAAAAAGCTGGAACAAGAACCCAAGATGTATTTAGTTGAATTCCAACTTTCATGCCTAGCTGACCATAGGTGAACTGAAGAACCCGTAAAAATGTAGGAGCAAATTAACTTTAAACAATACACAAGATAAAGATAATAAAGCTAAAGATCCGCCGCAGTACTAAAATCTTCCTCCTGGTTTTGATGAAGTCCTGCACATGGTCTGTGGAAGATATTGAAACCCACTAAATGCAGTTTCAACAGTTGAAATAGAATCTCAAGTTACAGGACCAAGATCCTCATCAATACAAGAAGCCCAGTTTTGAGTATCTAAACTAAACAAAACCCATTGAAGGGTTCAGCCAAAAACCCATCATCCACTAGACCTGAACAGCCCGTCACATTCAGTTCAGAAGAAGACATAAAAGAAACAATAGAACAGACTTTAACCCCTCAAATAAAAACCAGGTAGAAGTCGCCGCCCACAGTGAACATTATAAGTCACAAAAAAATACATTTGGAAAAAGAAAAGAGGGAAGCAAACAAGCAAATTAAATACAGCCAAAAAAAAAAAAAACACGAAAATTCACCTTGATATACAGATTTAACGAGGGATTCGATGTTGCCTTCCTGACGGAAAACAAGAGGCGGAGGTATAACAACGTCCGCTGCATTCGACGACGAGTCAATCGAAATTCCGGCGGAATCATAGCCTCTGTACTCCAGGCGGCGGAGGCCATTGAAGAGGACCTCCAAAATGTAGCGCCTCTCTCTGGCGATGTTGTAATTGAGATACGCGAAAATCCCGCACATTTTTTTGCTTCTACTTGTTGGGATTGGAGATGAAGGTGGAGAGAGATTGGAGGGTAAAATCCAAGGTATTCCTTCAAAATAAAACAGTTAATTGTTATGGAGACTTTTTATGTGAAGGTGATGGTGTTCTGACCAATAAGCGGCGTTTGTTTTTGTCCATCTGTCCAAATTCTCTCCCAAAAATTGTCAACTCTGCAAATATCCTAATTCAGTAATTCCTACACACACAAGGGAATGGAGTTGTATACCATATCCCGAGTTCGACGAAGAGGGTTTAGCGCAGTGGCGCATAACTCACTCGGCGTATATTATATCCCGAGTTTGAGTTACTAGGAGGGAAATTGGGGAACCAGAATGGAGTTGTATAGATAACATGTTATGGCACCTTTATGATAAATCATAATATTGAACTTTCCAATAAAACAAGATATGCAGCTACAAGAAAAAGTACCATTTAATTTGAACTAAGTACAATAATGCTAATTAAAAAAAATACTAAAATTAGTTTGAAAAATAAAATATAAGAGAGAATTATTCTATTTAAATTTTATTTTTTTACTGCATTATTCTATATACTAATGTAGAATGTTTCGATCTTATATGTCGATTTTTTTGCGTTGAGTCGAATTTTTGATACTTTGTAATTGGTTTTGAGTAGTGCAAGTACATCTGCACTTCTATGGCTATGTTTGGTAGACAAATAAGCTAGCTTATAACTTATTTGGTTAGCTTATATGCTCCCTGTATTCAAATAAGACTCGTTTGGTAGGACGAGCTTTTATAAAAAGCTCGAGCTTATTTGATAAACTTCCTTATGTAGCTTTTCAAATAGTAGTTGAATTTTTTATTTCAGCTAGCTTACCAGCTAATTTTACCAAACACTTTTATCATATAAGCTAGCTTATCAACTATAAGTCATAAGCTATAAGCTAAAAAATTACTGATAAGCTATAAGCTATCTTATCAGCTACTTTTACCAAATATAGCATATATCTGTCTGTTAGGACATTTAAAATTATAAATCACTTGATTAACTTAAACTATTAATATATTTTAAAAGTTAATAACTTTTTGTTATGTTTTTAAAAAATTATTCTTAAATTTTAAAATTAATGAGAAAACTATATTACTATATATTTTAGAATGATATGTGTTACTTATGACTTACATGTGTTATATTATATTAGTTTCTATAACTTATATCATATAACTACTTGAAATATAAATATATTAGTTGATAAATAATTTTATTTTCTAATTAATATTAAAAATATTTTTATTATTGTTATAAAGATAAATATAAATTATTTTTGTATACATACAATATGAATGTTAAATCGAAGCTCATCAAAAGAAGATCAATTTGATATATTACATATGTAAAACTGATAAAAAATACATAAGTGATTAACTTTTAAAATATATATACAATTCAATAGTTATAATAAGGAATGATATTAAAATGCAATTAATACATGTAACATGACCATAAATAAGTAACATATTTATGGTAATCTGAACTTAATTATTTTTGGTTTGAAATTAAATTAAAATTTACCCAAGCCTAATAACGAATCATGTAATTTTGCCACACAGGATTCCGAAGCACCAGAAGAAGCCACGTAGGCTCAGCGCTTTCTGGATTAATATATAGGGGGCATTAATCGTTTCACAAAGAGTTTCGGTTTGACATCCATATTGCATGTATAGATAAATTTGTATAATTACCATTATAATAAAATTTTTATTGTATATCAATATTAGTTGAAAAATAATAAAAGGCGTAAATAAGAATTGGAGAGAGAATTTTTTAATGTATGTTTGGTGTGTCTCCATTCAAAACTAAGGAATTTGAAGGGGAAGAAACTTTCAATAAAATGAAATAACTATTTTACACTTGCTATTTATTATTATTATTATTAATAATATAATTATTATTATTATTATTATTATTATTATTATTATTATTATTATTATTATTATTATTATTATTATTATTTTCTTGTATATCATAATATGGCAATCATTTTTTTTATTTTTTATTCTTTCTTATCAAAATTCATTTTCTAACCAAATAAAATTTATCATTTTCCTTCTACTTTTCCTCCACTCCCTTGAACCAAACAGGTCGAGTCGCGACACTGATAATTACCCCCGACTTCCAAATTCCTAATTTATACCAAATGGCAAAACCCTAACCAGCAATCATTTGATTGCCACAATGGTTTGCATCAGGAAAGCAACGGTGGATGACCTGTTGGCGATGCAGGAGTGCAATCTCTTCTGCTTGCCAGAGAATTACCAGATAAAATACTCTCTCTATCATATTCTCTCGTGACCGCAACTCCTCTAGTCGTAGAGGATTACAACGACAAGATTGTCGGTTACGTTCTGGCCAAGATGGAGGAGGAGTCCACCGAGTGCCACGACCACATAACTTCGCTCGCCGTCCTCAGGACTCACCGCAAACTCGGCCTCGCCACTAAGCTCATGACTGCCGCTTAGAACGGCATGGAAGTTCCTACTTTGTAACAACCCGCATAATATTACTAAAATCAGAGCAAATTTTTTGCGCTTATAATTTGAAAACACTGAATTTAATTATTGAAAACTCTTTATCTTGCGAGATGCTACCAACTGCTTGTTGGATTCTGTTAGGAACGTCAGCAATGTGCACATTCAAATCTATTGAATAATAAATCCTAACGCAATGAAATCTATAGTTAAAATTAAGAATTAAGGTTTTAATATTTTTGCCGACTCTGAGACGTTTCTGATTACCGCTGTAGGAAATCGTTTGATCTGCAGAGTCCGTTGGGTAGCCGTACTTGGCCTCATCAATGTG
>CACSLK010003174.1:8405358-8421457 GCA_902706635.1 Striga hermonthica
GGGGGGGGCGTGAGCATGAAAATCCACGTGCTCCGCCGGAACCGACATTGAATACACAACTAATATAATAACATATCACGACATCGGCATAAATGCAAGTACCTAATAGGTTTGCCAGAAACGATACGATGATAAACATTATACTATGGCATCGCAAACTAACCATATATCTAAGATGATAAACACATCACAACCTAAGCATACATCTAATATGATAAAACATCACCAAAGGCATATAAATAAGTAAACTGTCTATAACTGCTGCTCAACTTACTGTCTACAACTGCTGTTTGGTGAATTATATGAATTGTTGATGAATGTTTGATGAGATTGGGAAGTTGTGATGACAGACGTGTGGTCATTGCCTCAGTAATTGCTTGATTGCTTTGAGTGACATTTATTTACCTTGTGAAGTTTTGATCCTTATTCTTTTTCTTGTGAGATGTTGGTCATATTCATGAATGATTAGAACTTGCCTTGAGTTTATCTGAAAGAAATCGATTAGAGTTTAAAATTGCGAAAGTGATTGAGGCGTTTTGTTTGATTAGCTCTTTTTAGCCTTGTTCTTTGATCCTAAACATTATTTTCCCTAGTAGCCCGTTTGAACTTTGAGCCTTTTTCTTGTCATCCGTACACGAATGTATTTTGTTGACTGATTTGGTGATGATTGGTGAAAATGGTGTTGTTGTTGAATGAGGTGAATTAAAGTTGGATTTCTATTGCTTGACCTATTAAAAAAAAAAAAAAAAGAAAAAAAAAAGAGAAAAAAAAAGAATAAGGTTAAGTGACGATGTTGCAACTTACTCTGAGCATTTATGTGTTGTTTGTGGAATGTTGGTGGACGGTATGTGTTGGTTTGGATGAGTAGTTGACATTCGAGTAGTCTATTACTCGAAAAATTTGGATTGATTATTTGAGCTTCATATCCATATATATTCGTACCTTTACCTTAGCCCACATTACAACCCCCGAAGTCCTCTTGATTCGCAAGTTTTTGAGCTTTGATTGATTTCGAGTAATTTAAACGATTGGCAAGCATATGTTGAAACTTGAATATTGACCAATTTTGAGCGTTCATGCAAGAAAATGAGTGAGGCATACATGATAATCTATGTTTTGAGAGTTTGTCATTTCATGGCCAAGTCGATATTTGAGGCATATGGTCGTATGTTTGTTGGAATTCGACTCGATTGAATTGAGCATTTTGAAGCTCTTCTTATTTGAAACCATATCCATGCTCGTGTCTTGTTTTGTTTTCTTTTTGTTCGGGACGAACAAAGGATTAAGTGTGGGGGAGTTGTTTGTCCCATTTTTGTTGCGTTTTTCTTGTCTCTTTGTCTTTGTTTTTCCCCCATATTGAGTTTTTTTGTTGGGTTTTATTCGTTTTTGTAGTTTATTGCTTGATTTGATTTATTTCGGTTTTTCTTGTGTTTTCGTGTGTTTTTCTGGTTTTTTTCTTTGTTTATGGTGTGTAGGTTTGAAGCTTCAAGAGGACCTAATTACGGGCAAAAGCTTATCGTGCAAGCATAATTAAATAGAGGAGTTCGTTGGCAACACACAAGAAAAAACGGAATCGAATTCCGAGTCCAAACGAGCCCGAATGAGCCCAAACCGTGAAATTGTGCAAGGCTGCCGGGCCATAGCGCCGCTATGGTCAACCCAGCTAGCGGCGCTACCAGCGAAGCGCGCCCATAGCGATGGCCAGACGCCCAAGCCCCGCGACCCATAGCACCGCTATAGCCTGGTCGCGGGCCAGAATTGTTTTTTCTCGTTCTCTCTCGTTTTTGCTCGGTTTTTCGAACGATATAAAGGAGAACTTGTCCGAGACTCGAGAGACATCTCGACCAGGTGTAAACCTAGGTCTGAGAACACGACTTCTTCTTCTCTTCTCTTCTCTTCTCTTCTCTTCTCTTCTCTCCTCTTATTCTTTTTCATTTTTCTTCTTCTTTCCATCATCATTCTCCATTTTTCTTCTTCCTTTTGATAATTAGGGTTAAGCTTGTAACTTGGATTCGACTCTTGAATATGGATTGATTGTAAGTTTTTCATCTTGTTTAATTTATGTGAATGATTATTTGAGGTGAATTGCTTGATTTTGTTGAATTCATGTTAAGTAGCTAATTCTGATTGCTAGGGATAGGGGATGATTATTCTCGTTTAACGTGTATCTCTGGGCTTGAATTGTTCGTTCTTATGCGGGTTGATTTAATTCGAATTGATAGAATCTTGTTTGATTGGTTGATATAATCGAAGGGTGGCACTTCGATCTTGTAATTGGAAACAATTGGATGTTGATTAGTCGGGTTAGGATTTTGTTGATTCGATATGACTAGTTGATTAATCACCTTCTAGTTAAATTAGCGACTTTTTGAACCGAAAGGGGAGAAGTCGTAGACTTAGGCTCGCATGAGGTAGACGATTTCGTAACTGAATTAGTCTATAGGTTTTGGGTTGAAATACGCGCTTGTCGATGACCCGTCCCTTGTTACGAAAAGTTATTGGGATGGGATAATTGGCCTGTGTCGTATGCTCGAGTTTGTTCGTCTATGTTCAATCCCTTGTTACGAAGAGTTATTGGGAACGAACCGCTAGATGTTTAGGCGAGAGTGTCAATCTGAAATAGAATGATCAATGTCCCGGTTTTACAAATTCTTCACCGAGGGGGGAAACCTAAGGGCGAAAGGTGCCATTAGATCGGATGTGAAAGATTGAAAAGGAAAAAGGTGGGCGGGAGAAGGAAAAGTCAGACAGTGGTGACAAGGATGGCTCAGGTCAGTGGTAGGTTGACTTGCCGAGTTGATTTCCGTGCTTTCTTTCCCTCAGACGAGAAAAAGTATGAACTTTTCTAGAATATTTTTTTCTTGAATATCATTCAAAAAAATTTCGAATTGACCAGCATTTGACCAATTAGAAACCCAAGATTCCATACTTTTAGTAAATGATAGAGAAATCCACCAGGGCAAAAAAACTATAGATGCAAGATCCACGAAAGAAGAAGAGAGGAGAGAAAATCTTTCATTCTCGATTCAAACCAATCCATGACGTGACGAAACCCCGGAAATTTGACATCAATCATTAAGAAGAGGTCCTTTTGGAGGTTCGCTTTTTAACAATTATCTTAAGATAAGTCAATTCTAAGCCCTCGGAACTGATCCCAAGTACGTCACTTTCTCACACTGATATGATTTTCTTTCCGCTCGGTTGCTTTCAAAAGATGGATTTCCTCCCTGTTGATAGGGCAGCTCAGAAGCTCATAGGTCAGGTCGAATACCGGCCCTCATCCATTAACTATGTCAGTTGGTTGCTTGTCCTCTGGTGGTACGCTCTTGCTCTTGCTGATCTTTCGGGTGAAAATAAGCTTAAGCTAGCTTTGAAAGCGGGGCGGTAATTGACCTAGTTGTATCATTGAGGAGAGTTGATTCATGTTACTATTGATGGCAATTACGGACTAATTGGCTGACTAATCAAGGAACAACGGAAGATGCCATGCTATGAAAGAGTTCTATGATCGATGTATGACCAGCAAAACTCATGCAAATTAACTTGGACCCTGCCCCTACCTACTATGGGAGGGAGTTCCGAAACGGGCATTCTATTTTCAAAGTCATGTGCAGTCGCAATACCAAACCAAATACGACGAGTAGTGGGGTCCTGAGCTACCCCTTGCGATTCTTTCTTTCAGAACCTTAACTCAGGCTCCAAATTCTTTCTGATGAAAGTCACCTTCCTGTCAGATTCTGTGCCTAAGTTTATTTCTTCCAAGGAATCCTGAACTTCTGCCTTAAGATCATCTAGCTTTGCTGGGTGCGGCTTTGACAAGACCTAACTCATTTACCTGAAGTTTGGTCTTCCTCCATTCCCTGGGGTAATCCACGCAACGGCACAGGACTGGTACTTGTGCCATCCATGGTGCTCTCCAGGCTCTTTTCTCCATCAAAAAGCTGGAGCGTGAAGTGCAATTAGACATTTTCTGGTTAAAAACATTACGAGATCTTTTTCCATACTTTCCGCATTCAGTTCTAGCTATTTCTGCACCTTCTGATCGACCTGAACAACATATACGGATCCCGGGAATAGAAAGCGGTTTCGCCTATTGTTTCAGAACTCGAAGACTCTCTCCCGGAGTACGAACTTTGGTGAGAGGCAAGCAAAAATGGATTGTATAAAGGCGCGACCATTTCACCAGTTTCCAGTCCATAATGGAGAATCTACCCTGAGACTCTAATATTACCGTAGGTTCCAATCAAGGTGGTAGTGAATCGGGCGCTGCAACACATCAATGACACGAAATGCACGCCGTGGTGGCAAAATATGGGTCCGTATATTTCCAGATAAATATTGCATAGTTTCTTCGGGTAATAGCATAGTAGTTCTATGATGCCCGCTCGGTCGACTGCTTCATCAACAGAATCGTCAGAATCGTTCGCGGGGACCACTGCAGTGAGTGCTTTCTGGTTCGCTTCAAGTTATGGTGCCTTAACTTATTAAGATAAGAGGAAACGAAAGCTCCCTTGAGCAGAGCAAGGCAAGCAAAGCCAAGGTGCGCGGTCAGAAATATAGTGAAATCACCTTTCCTATTCTTTCCCCCGACCCCACCATTAAGAAAGTCGACAAACCTAGGGTTGTATGCACTTGAATCAATAGAACCTTCTCCTGGTTGACTATCTAAAAACGGGAAATGCGGGTTCTCCATGATGTGTCGGTGCGAGTTCTTTTATTCTAGTAGATTTGATGAGATTTTTTTTATCTTTATGGACGTAGTGAAGGGTGGTAGTAGATCACCAGTCTCCCACGGAGCGGTAGGACGCGAAAGGTTCAAAGAGGAGACTTGAAAAGAGGGGGAGAGAGTTATGTAGGTTGTAACCAAAAAGAAAAAAAAAAGGTTGCTCGACCAAAGCTGCTTTCAAACAAAACAAGCCCTGCTACTTGAATAACAGGGTTTTTTACTTTTGCCTTTCCCAGGTCTTTTTTATCGCCTTTCAGGTTGTGCGAAGTCCAAACCGATCCTCACATCTTGGATGAGTTTGACAACCTCATACCGAAAACTCCATTTTCAGCAAGCAATCAATTATATCGAACCTTATGCTAATAAAATCTTGCTTTCGGTACAGCCTGAAAAGCCCCAGTCAATCATCCGTACTTGTCCCGGTATGAAAGTGAAGGGTGAGACCCATTTGAGGCTAAACCCTGGCACCTAACCAGAGCAATTAAACAAGGTAGTTTAGGGCTTCTCCTAATTCCGCATCCGATCGAAGTTCCAAAAGCCAAGACTGAGATAGGCTTTTTTGGCAATCACAAAACGCGAGTTCTCGACCAGCAAGAAAACGGATGCGCTAACGCGCAACGGCTTTCGCGCCTTTCCAGTATTCTTCCGAGTTTAGCAACTCAGAATGATTCTGCGGAAGCTCAATCAATGGCCACTACCGATAGGGGACAATACGGAGGATCATGCCCTGTGCTTGAAAGGCGTGTTAAATTCATTTTGCCAGGCTTCTGGACTGAAAGTGAGCGCATCGAAAACTAGAATCCGTTAGTTTGAGTCTTGCTTGGGGCAAAGATCACAGCATTGCTAAAGTCCCCTACATGAAGTACATCTAGCACACACTTTACAGAACATGCATCTCATTCCTTTCTTTTCATCTCGAAGAACTCCTACTCGAGCAGAACTTGAATTAATTATCCCCGATTCCCTAGCTTCTCCATCTTCGCTTCTTTTACATTATTAGGAAGATTATTGTTTTTATTTTATTTCTTAGCTGATAATTCATCCAACCCCTATTTTATTAGAATGTTTAGAATTTATTTGGCTTTTATGTGTTGTCAATACCAAAGCTGAATTCTGAACAGCCTTCCTCGTGAGATCGACCCGGGGAATGAATCTTTTGATTCGGTACTCGGTAAAAAGAATAATTTATGCTACAACAATAAGAATTGAAATCAAGAATATATATAAATAATCAAAACATTAAAATTGTATCTACTCGTTGGATTTTTTTATTTTTTTTTCTTTTCCTGTAATAGGGATTTGACAAATATTATTTAAAAATGAATACAATTCAAAAAATTCCAATTCTCCATAAGAAGTTAATATATCTTTTAATTTGACAATATACATATTATTTGTTAGGAGAATTGCATGAAATATAATATTCTTTTATAGTTTGTATTTAAACTTTGGTATATATGGATGAACACTTTTTTTAAGCTTTTAAGATTATATGTGAGAGTGAATGAAAAGGGTAAAACGATAATTAAGAAGCGGTACGTAATAATAGAGGCGCTGAATAACAACACCCTAATTATATTTTATCCAAAGTCTAATATAAAGTCAAAAAGTTGATGCTAAATGAATTTGATCAATTGGATTTAATTTCATATGGATTTATTTTCTGTCAAATCTATACTGAAATATATAATAAGCCCTTCTATATATGTCAGTCTTTGTTGATAATAACTAATTAATTAAGTCGATTTTAAGTTTATTTGTCTTTTCTAAAAATTTGTCCATCTTATCCAGATTGCAATTTTCATGCTTTTACTCAAAATTCCAATCCTAATTATATTTTCATTCACTAAAGTCAATCTGAATTATTCTGTCTCTTTTTTATTTTTTAGAAAAAAGAAACACTCAAAGGATTAAGATTGGATCCCCAATTTGTATGTAGTCAAGACCATAAATGGGCCAAAAAAATCACAGGTCTACACAAGTCTAACCAGATAACGAAAGCAAAAAACGAGAAAAATAAAAAGACACACAACCAAAAGGAAAAGCAGGGACGAATTTAAATAGGGGCTTGTAGGGCACATGCCCCTATGCAATTTTTGAAAATATTATGTGTACATAGTATATATACACAAAATTACACTTGTGAATATTTATTTTATGTACCATTATAATTTTTTTATAATAAGAATATAACTTAAAAGTTAGATATATTAATTTTTAATATATGATGGTTGAAGATCAATTATCCCGACTAAATATGTTAACATGTTTATATTTTAACAATATGACACCTATTGTTTCACTTGTTGCTTTGTATCTTTCTCTTGTTTCATATTTGTTATCGTTTGACTTGATGTATATCGGACATTGGTCTTGTAGACTGTGATTTTTCAACCCATTTAGGACCTTGTTTATATACAAGTTGGGGGTCCGGCCTAAACCCCTCACCTTTTTTGGGGTGTTGTTCGCAAAAAAAAAAAAAAAATTAAAAAAAATGTGTTTATATTCAACACAAATTCTTATGTGCGGCAGTCTAATTAATATGTGAATTGATTTGCTATACTTTTCAAAAAGGGAAAAAAATGCTACTTATGATATTATCTAATAAAAATATGTTTATTTGTTAAAAAGTATGTCGGCATAATGTAGTGTTTAATACAAGACCAGCCCCGTATTTAAATATTTAAACTTGTCGTAACTCCACTTTCTATCTTATTCTTAAAAAAAAAAATTAAAATTAGAAGATAAAAACTTATTATTATTTATTTAATAAAAAATAAATTGTGCCCCTCGTGTTTGTGAGGCCTGGGTCTCTGAGGAAAAGTCTTAGCCTGAGTTGACAGGTGCCCTGACAAGCAGACAGCTCCACAAAGAGAGTCGAAGCACAAAAATACAAAAATACAAGACAACGGCTAGAATCTAAACGAAGGGTAGCCCTTTGGTCCATCTCAACGAGAGTACGAAGGCGGAGAGGAGCGTCATCCAGGTGCAAGATGCGCCTCAGTGGGGTGGAAGCACCTAGGATGACACAGTAATCAGCAGGTCGGTTCCCCTCGCGGAAGATGTGCGAGATCCGCTAGCGAACCGTCTGAAGTGTGTATCTGATCCGCATGAGCGGGTGCTGAATCTGTCACGAGCCCAAGTAGCATGAGGTCAAGAGGGTGGTGACAGAGGCAATGTCCGGCGCTATCCAAATGTGATAAGAGATAGAGGTTGCAATCTAAAGACTGATCTACCGACAATTAATTGATTTACCGACAAATTAGAAATGGAGGCCTTAGGAATTTTACAATTAACTTTAATTTAAAATCCCTTCTCAAACTTAGTATCATTTAAATGAGGATTTTTAATTATTTAAATATTTATGCAATTCTAAATTAATCCTATGTAAACGCAATAATTAATTAACATGCATAATTAAATATGCAATCTTAAATTAATCCAATGCAAGTAATAATTAATTAACATGCATAAATAAAAAAATAAATAAATAAATAATTAATTAATGGCATAATGAATTTAAATAAATAAATAAATAAATCCACTATTATGGCCATTAAATATTGAGTTCCCATAAATAAGGAAACCTTGTATATTCTTTCCCTGTTCAACTGGAACTCCCACGGCAATAAAATCCTTGTAGATCTTGTACTGCTTGGACACCAAGTAAACCTCTCCATCGCCGTCAGCCCGTCGTCGCCGCCGCCCTGCCACCGACCGCCGCCGCCGGTGGTCGGAAAATATTTTTTTTCTCGCGTGTGTCAGTGCGCGCCTCCGGGCTTCGTCCCGGTTGGTCTTTTGAGGCTCATTAATCACTTGTGATCTCCCGACAATTAATCCACGATCACAACACGAAAAATATAATTTACAAAATTACATAATCCGATCCTAGATCCAACGAATGGATGTACATGTTTTCTAAACAAAATAATTAAATTTATCCGGTCAACCCCGGGCGAGTAATTATTACAAACATTCATCCATCAAATTCCTCAACATGTCCGAGGCTTTAAAAACAAATTTAAAACCATACATCACATTCATCAACATTCATCAAACACATAATCGGCCATAATAGTGGATTAAACTAATTCCTGCAAAACCGAGTTATGCGAATATAATCCAACATATGGCTGCGTTTGAACACATCTTGACAAATAAAGCCGTAAAAATTCAAACTTGTACACAACGAATTAAGCCAAGATCTGATACCACTTGTTGGGATCAATGAAGATCTCGTTATGCACAAATCACGAATTCAATAGCAAAACGTAAACCTATGCGCAGCGGATCTAAAGGTTTGCGTAGAGAACTTACGGCTTAAAATTTATGGCAAATTGGTTGATCTTCTGGATGGCCGTACACAGCACACCAATGAATTTTTGAATACAATCGCGTCCTAGGATTGCACGAACAAGATCGGATCGAAAACCGGATCAAACGAGTGCAAAACGGATAAAGAGAAGTTGTAGTCCTGGGACCTTGCGACGGCGCGTGCGGGCGCGTGGGTGGTCGGGTGGCTGCAATCTCAGCAGCGTTGGAAAGCTCTCGTCGAGACGGTTGTCTGGGTATGCTACACGTCTTGATCGGACCTCCGGTTAGTTCTGTACGACCAAATATATTTCGTCTCATTTTACCCAAAGGTCTTCTACTGTATATCTCAAACACCTCTTAATCTTGTACCAGTGGAACAACAAGAGGAAGATAAAGCTCGAATGGGAACTGAGAGAGAAGAGAGGCGTGGGACATGATTTCCAAGATGTGGAATTCTCTTCTCTTCCCATGAGCTTAATGATGTATATATAGAGCTACAGTAGGAATCCTTAGGAGATTAGAATTAGGGCTCCTTAATTAATTAAAATACTTGTGGGCCAAGATACTTATTTTAATTAATTAAATAATATTAAATGGGCCACCAACATAATATTATTGCACTCTCTTTTCCTAGCCCAATTTACAATTGAGACTCCAATAATAATTACTCGATTTATCTCCCCATGTTTAAGATATAATGTCCATTAATTAATTCGATTACTGACAATCAAGAATTAATTAATTTATTATTATTTCACCGAAACTAGCGCTCGTTCATCACATTATTACTATGCCGGAATTTAATCCACCTGCAGGGTTTAGCATAATAATCCTTCATGAACTCACTACGGGGATATCATCAAACTAACGCACATGGTAACCGTAAATATCCTAACAGCACATCCTACATGTAGCAATATTACCCAAGACAGCGGATCTATTTGCTCAGTTCACTAAGCCTCACCCATGTGAATCAAAGTAATAAATACTACACATATATGTCTGTTTAATATCTTACGGGTTAAGAGTACGCAGTAATTAACCGAGGCCTAGTTCGTTTACGACGATCAGTATAAAACGAACTGCTCCTCTCTAGGATCCTGTTCAATACATAAATGTACTAGTGCAACTAATCAGTCAAGATAAATTGTACAATTCAAGATAAACCGTACAATTGACACTACAACCGTTCGCGATGGGGTGTTCATGTCCATCTAGGTTGTGAATCACTTATTCTTGTTTCGCGAGTAACTGATAGTATGATCTTCGGTTCGCCCGATGACGACCCACACTATCTAATGCAAAACAACAGAACGTAGAACTTGTTTAATCTAACATGTTTCTCATTCATAAAGGGTAAAAGTGTAATATCATCCAAAGTCAAGCTTTCAGTATATAACACTAACAGTTAGTGTTTGTAAAGATTGTAACTTTCTAGCCAAAATGGCTATCCAAGGTGATTGATATGATTTATAATCATTCTGGGGTCACTTAAACTAGTGTTTTTGCTTGTGCGAGTGACTACTGTGCCTATTTAGGCCGCGTATTGTAAGACAATATTTTTTGAGTAATGGTATTTTGTTTGACATTGGGAAAAGAAAAAGACGTCTTACTTTATCATAAATAATATTTTTGGTCACATTAGTTTATCATAAATAAGGTTAAATGGTTCACATATTTATGTCAAAATGTAAGTGAGATGGACCTTACAATGAAAAGTTAACTAAAAAGTGAGCCTTAAATTGAAAATAAGATGAAATTTAAGTCTTTTATTGAGAAAGAATAAAATTCAAGCCTTAAATCGATACAATTTCAAAAAATCGGGCCTTGTAATGGAATATTCCCTGTTATTTGGATTTGAAATGATACTCATTACATATACTACTTACTATCTTATATTATAATATATTTTTTTTTTTTGAACTTATATCATGTAACAAGTTTGTAGTTAAGGATAATGCTCCCCTACTCACGGTGGGCACATGTTAATATGTCCACCTTTTATGTGGCAATCAAACGTTGGTGATGTTAATATGTTCAAAAAAATACACCACCAATGTGTACATGCCACTAATGGTGGGCATATTAACATGTGCCCACCGTGGGTAAGTGAGCATTAATCTTGTAGTTAAACCACATATAGAATAGTAAATGATATTAAATCATAATTAATGATCTCAAAAGAGAAAATAAATATCCATTATATTGATAGATATTCCAGGCGAATTTATTTTTGAAGTGGAAGCCAAATATCAAAGAATGAAAATTTGTCACGTAAAATTAAAAAAAAAAACATATTATTACTTGGGAAATATTTATTTTGAAAGGTGAAGGTCGATTGCCTATTGAATTTTCCCTCTACATTTGAATTTACAAACGCATTGGTTTTTGTCTGTAGAGCATGCTTGTCGAGATCCAGGCGCTTGCACATTGCATTGAGTTTTGCAATAGTCCGCAGTGCAACCGGGCGCAGGCGTGTGTATTGTTTTGTTACAGTCACGCAACGGCGGTGAGTAGTGAGGATCTGCTGGGCCACAAGAACATAGATAAAACACAACTCAAAAAGTTAGATATGAAAATAATAAAATATTAACTAGTAATAATTAAGAGTTAGATATGAAAATAATAACATACTAATTAGTAATGATTAAGAGTAAGATATATATATATATATATATATATACTAGTATTTTTTTTGGTACAAGGACCTTCCAGTTTCCGGATCCACAGGGGAACCGACTAATCCGGAATCGAGCCGGGTAGGACCACAAGGGCGGCAAAGCTCTCCCTCAAGAGTTTGTGCATTTGCACAGATATAAAACACGTTTTTATTTGTATTTATTAATTAGACATGTACTTCTATCATATAAAAATTATTTTTTTTCTTAAGTTATTTTTATCATTCAAAATTAATTGAGATTTAAATTTTATTTTAACCATGCAACGCTTACATTAGTAATATGAATAAAATAATTTATATATTTGTGGCATATATTAAGAAAATTAACATAAATAAAAAAAAAAAATTATTGGTGTTTCTGATTTTTAGGAAAAAAATATGTGTCAATCATATTTTTCTTCCAACAATGCAACCAAATATAACGGTTACAACTATGAATGTGTCAATCAACTTTAAGTTCCAACATTAGGCATTACACATTTGAATATTTTCCTACCAAATTTAGAATTAATTTAGTATTGATTCAAAAAATAAATAACAAAGCTATATATATGAAGGTGTAACGGTTTAAGCATATTAGTGAGTAATTAATTAAAAAAATATAACTTCTAAAAGAAGGAAATGAAAATAGGTTTTATTAAATATTTTATTAAATGAATCAGCTAGTAATTATATATATAGATATGTGAGTGAACATGTAAATACATAGTATTTTTTTTGAATATTAATTATCATACGATATAGTTACAAAATATTATTACACTCAATTAATGCGAAATGTACAAGTTAGTTTTCATATTTAAATGAAGAAAAAGAGCCAGAAATTATCATTAGGTTGATAGCTTATGATTATATATAGTTGCATGAAATAATTATTGGACAGAGAGAGAAAGAGAGAGAGACATGTCTTTCATAGTTGTATAAAGTAATTATTTTAATTTTTTTAATGAATTATATTTTGAGACCTATATATCCCGATCGAGTGTTGGGATAATAAATATGAAAATGATCTAAAAATGAGAGTGACAGAGATGAGAATGTTGATATGTATGTGCATGCATACTAGATTAGATAAGATAAAAATAAAGATGGGTTAGCGCCCACAAAGGAGAAACGAGAGAATCATATCGTTGCACATGTGAGAGACTTTTGAGGCCTCGGTGAGAGTAGAAACATTAAAATTAAGAAGGCTAATTAAAAAGATGACGGGTAGACCTAAAAAACTTGGAAGGAAATAACAAAAAATAATTTAAAATATTTAAATTTGAATTTAGATCTTCGTTTTGATCGAGTACAATGGCGACATGCGATCCATGTAGCCGACCCAATGTTAGTGGGATTTTAACGACCTTTTGTTGTCGTTGTTGTATATTGTACAACTCATCCCGACATTAACTATGGATAGTCACCAGGTCTGTAGATTAACCATGTAATATAAAAAAATAGTTTATAATTTGTAACATAACATAATATATATACTTATTCTTATAAATGTATTGAAACTAAGAAAATTATTTATATTTATAACTTATATTTAAAAATTACAATATAGTTATGTCTTCATGTCATAAATATTACTAAATGAGTCAAAATGTCCCCATATGGTTTTTTTACTTATAAATTTATAGATTTAAGAAATCTAAAAAAGACTTGTGAGGATCAATTAGGTAGGTCAAACCGGTCAAATTATTCGGTTGCTTAAAAAAAGTATTCTTTTTTTTTTTTTTTTGGTACATGAATTTGTCATGATTTAATCAAAAAGTTACCGGTCAACTGGTAACCGACTAGGCCAAGCTACGCTGAGAAATAGTGTACGCTAAATCACTTACATTAATCAAGTTGCAAAACATAATTTAAATTAATGTTATAATTAAACTATTTCAATAAAAAATCTAATACATGCAAGATTTTATATATTCGTACGAGTGTGGGTGGGTACTAGTATATAACTAAAATTGAGCTTTATATTATTCACTATTTTTTTTTTTAATTAGTGTAAAAAATAGCAAATAAAATAAATATTGGTTTAAAAGAAACAATTGTTTAAATCTTGGCTAACCAATAAAAAGAAAGAATAAAATCTCGAAACCAATTTAATTTGAATGAGAAATTTATTATATAGTTGAAATGTGGGGTAATTTGAGTTTATGTAAATCATAATTGAGTTAAGTAACTCAAACATTGTAAGATTCACAAATATTCTGTTTTTGACGAATTAATATTTGCAAGTGTCAAACGAGCTACAATCATCTAGTATGCATTCTATAACTCTAGAAGGATTCTTTGAGACGACGGGATAAAAGACAAAACAAGATTTCGATTCCGGACAAGCGTTTACTGGGAAGTTACATAAAGGTTAGTAGCCACGGGATTTTAGAAAAAAAAAGAAAAAAGAAGCAACTCTTATTAGTCATTGGATTAAAAATACGGGCAAGTTTTCGTTTCTGTATAAATGGTAGTCTTCTTCTTTTTTTTTTCTTTTTTTTTTTATCATTAAAATGTAAATATATATAGATCAAAACTGAGTTCAGACAACCGGTCAACGGCATACAAAAGCATAATGGGCAACCACAAGTCTTATATATTTATGTACATGTTATAAAACCACTAACATAAGCTAATAGTAGGACAAATTAAAGTGTTATAAAATAAACTTTGGAGAGAAAAAAAGGAGACAATAAGATGAAAAAAAAAAAAAGAACAGGTTAGAAACCAAAATTAATTAATTACCATTTGCAATGACAGTAGAATCCCAGGCAAAAATGATGAGAAGAGTGAAAAGGACAGCTCCACCAAAGATTTTCTTCTCCATATCCCCTTCCAAAGATTCAAATTAATTAGATCAATTAATGAAAGAAATAAAAATATAAAATTTGAATTATTCCTCCCTCTGGAAGTCTAAATTTGAATCTATTTGGTCATATCTATGAAACTAAAATTCATATTTTTTTTATTGTTATATTTGAGGAGAATGCTACCATCCCGTTACGAGACGGTTCCTTTGTCTTTTTTAACTGTAGATTATATAAACATTCCTAGATTACATGTATATCTACGGTTACAAAAGACAACGGAACCATTCCGTAACGAGATAGTAGCATTCCCCTATATTTGAATATAAAATTATGTAGATCTCTTTTAGTACGTATAGTTAATGTTTGTATAGTAGCTATTCGAAAGTCTATTTCATTGTCATATGAATGAATTTTCACATCTAGCCAATATCAAATGCTCTTAAATAAGCCTCTCATAAGTTTTTACATAATATGGCAATGTAGATGTGCTTCATCCTTATCTCTACTCTAGTGTTGAGATTACTCTACTCTAGAGTAAAGTTAAACAAAAAGCAAGTTTCATCTCCAACCGTTCGCGCTACTTTTACTCTACACCAAATATTTTTTTTTTCATTCTTATTATTTTGAGTTATCTTAATGACAAAATATAATTTCATTAGATATATTATTTTACACATTTAACTATTTAAATTATTATTATAAAGATTAAATAAAAATATAAATAAATACAAAAATATTTGTATGAATTTACTAAGAAACATATCAGTTATTTATTAAAATATCCACTAATATTGAAAAAAAATTATAATTTAAGTTGTAGAAAATAAATTTTTATTTTATTCATAGTCATATAATTTGTCGAACCATTATCAGATATTAATATTTTACATATTTTGATCTACTATAAATAAAGCTTTAGTGAAAATATGTACTATGTTGATTACAAAGTGGTTTTATAAAGTGTATTTTTGATTTTAATATAATTTATTTTATAATATTTAATTTATATTGTAGTAAATTAAAATATTTTTGTAAAATTATACTAAATATATATAAAATTATAAAAACAAAACAAAATATAAAGATAAAACAAAGCCTGCACTTCAGTTAAAATAAAAAAAAAATATAGCGCAACAACAACAGTGCATCGCCACATCTGGCGATAAACTATTCATATATTTGATTTGGCGCAAGAATGTAGAGATTTGTTGGAGATAAAATTCGACACAACTCCAACGATAGATAAGGATCTAGAGCAGGGCTGGAAAGACTCGAAAGATACATAAAAGAGACGCTGAAAGCAAAATTAAAGTTAAACATACCTTTCTCCTTTTTGGTGTTTTTAGCCTTTTAGCTTGAAGAAGAGAAAATTTTGTTTTAGTTTGTTCTACTTTATTTGAAGGTTCAAACGTGAAGTGAGATTATATATAGAGAGGCAAAGCCTATAAACCTATAGAAGATATACAACTGAATAACTGTTATGACATGATTAATATAATAATATAATAAAATTTGATAGGAATGGAATGAGTTAAATAATAGAATGAGTATAGGAAAGAAATGAAACAAACTTTTTTTTTTTTT
>CACSLK010003174.1:8423378-8434034 GCA_902706635.1 Striga hermonthica
AAAAAAAAAAAAAAAAAAAAAAAGAAAAAAAAGGCTCAAAACAAAACAAAATAAAACAAAACCAAAACAAAACAAAACTCAAAACAAAAACAAAACAAAAGGAAGAGATTGGAGCAAAAGAGAAAGGAGCAAAAGTCACAGTTCCGGCACGTTGATCGCTAGCCTCCAAGCGCTCCTATCCACCGCTAAATCCTTGGAGATATTCCAATTTTTAAGGTCTCTCTGGACCGACTCTTCCCAAGTGAGTTTAGGCCGACCTCTACCTCTCTTAACATCATCGGCCCGCTATAGAACCCCCCCTACACCGGTGCATCAGGAGACCTCCGTTGGACATGTCCGAACCACCTCAGCCGATGTTGAACCAATTTCTCCTCAATTGGAGCCACCTTGACCCTATCTCTAATATCCTCATTCCAGATTTCATTTCGGAATGATCATTCCTTTCTTTCAATATACCAGTCATGAAATAAAGAATGAGTAAGGAAATGATCATTCTATTCCCATGTCATTCTTTCATTCCAATCATGGCATTAATCTTTATGTGATTACATGGGGATTTGATCTCCTATTCTAAAAATACTAACATTTAGACGTGATGCACGAGATAGTAACGATAAATCGTGAAAATTACCGTGAAAAAATATTGATATTGATTAGTACAAAATAAAGTTTTAAATATTAATATTAAGTTTATTCGTTTCTATTATTTTTATAACATATATAATAGTTTAATGTATGATTAATAGGTGTATTCCACCCATTATAAAATAATTATCTTTTTTAATTTCTATTTAAAATTAAGATGTATGGAAATTTATAATATTCAAACATTACTAATAAATAATACTCACAAAAATATTTATCTCTCTCTCTCTCTCTCTCTCTCATTTTTGAAATATACTATTTCGATTCATAAATAAGACATGACAAAGTTGAAGATGAAAATAGTACTACATGTTATTTTACATTTATAAAATATCATAATTTTTAATTGAGTCATTTTTTTTATATAATTTATAATAATTTATATTACAAATTTGATTTTCTTTTTTGTAAATCCAATAATTTATATGGCAGTTCGACATCGATTTATTACCATTCTAATTTAGAGCAATATATATCATGAATATGTCAATTTATTTTTCTATTTTACATCGTTGTTTGACAGAAGTCGTTAATTTATCATTATTTATAACAATATATATTTTATAATTTAATAATTTATGTGATAGTTCGACAAATGATTTGCTAGTTTTCATATTAGTATCGTATATAAATGATTCTTAAAATAGTCGTTTACTTATATTTTTATATTTTTGTATCAATTTTTAAACCCATAGAGAATAAACATATCAATTACTATTTTAGATTATGCTAAATATATTTTGTTATAAGTAAATTTATATTTTACTGTATGAATATTTTGAGACTAATTGACTGTTAACTACAAACGGTTAAGGTAAGTGTGTTTAAGGCCATTTAATCACAGGTTACGAAATATTTATGGAGTGGTTTTTTAATGGAAAAGGATACAAATAGACTGAGAAAAAAAAAATAATGCGGAAAAAGTAAATGAGAGAGTGATATTACCAATCGATCGTGGCGATTGGCGAGGAGATTGTTCTCTGCAAAATTTATTGAATAACAACGACTACAACCAACTATAACAAATGTTTGTTGTATATAATTTTGTTATTTGTTATTGTGATTGCTTATGATAGCATTTTATGATCTTGTTGAAGATATTGTTCTTGTTGTGTAGTTTTTTGCTTCCATGTATTGGAACCGGGGGTCGGTATTTTTACACGAAAAAGGTAGATGAGCGATTAATGGAAAGATTGATGGGATGTAGGGTGGCGCCACGTGTATCCATGCAAAGATTGATGGGACAGTTTTGGCTGTGCCATTAGTTTTGCCAGTTTTAATTCAGACGACAAAGATGATCGTCATTCTTCCTCCGGAAGCTTCCGGGAGTGATCGGTAGGCCGATCGAGTGATCGACAACCCTAATCTCATGTGTCTGTCCATGGGGTGGACATAGCATTTTGGGTCTGGTTCTCTATTATTTTGATGCTTCAATTCTCATTTGGGACACGTCTTTTTGGGAGTCCCCAGATTTGTAATTTTCGGGTACAACATAGAGGCCCCCAGGTTTTCAGGTGGGGAAGGATCGTTGAGGCACCTTGAAACCTATATCTTGTAATTGTGCCGATCTGGCAATGGCTGTGTCGATCGTTATGATAGCTAGATTAAATGGTTGAGAAATGTCTTGTTATGGAATTTAATGAAGCGGTGTATCATGTCAGAACGATGGCATGTCTGTTCGGATGTGGACATGTCTCTTGGAATTTGAGCTTTAACGCGGCATCATGTGATGATTGGAGGAGAATGACTCATATAAATAAAAGGTACATCGTCGCCTTTCAAAATCATTTTGCGATTTTGAATTTGGAAAAGTTCTAACCCAACCTTTTCTTTTCCTTCTCATTTTTGTTTTTGTTGGCTAATATATCGTCATCATCGAGCGATCAGAAAATAGAGGGAGTTAAAAGTCAAGTTCTGACACTGATGGTTTGCTGGCATTGTCCGCCGATTCAAGAGCCATCGGAGGACAAAAATATGGAGATTTGCAAGTAGACGAGTACGATGAGGGATACCGATTTGATGCAAATGCGAGAAAAATATTAGTATCTAGGGATCGTCTTGATGTTTATCTCATACAAAGATGAGTGTGATCATTGTCTTCCAAAGAGAAGCGTTGTGTTGTATTTATTTTTACCGAAGTTAAAATCAAAATATTCAATTTCCAGGTCATATTTGCAAAAATGTTTGTCGGATTATTTGTATGAATATTCAAACACAAAAATAAAATATAATTTTGAAACACGCTAATTCAATTTGGTTTTGATTTCAATTCACAACTAATGATTCTCAAACAATGGAAAGACAAATTTCAAATTCCAAACAAAATTTAGATAATGAAAAGGATTTAGGTAGTCGAAGATAATCGTCTCTGGTTCTAAACACAATTGTTGAGCAAACAGTCATTTCGTAAAGGGTTCAAATAATATATTCGTCTTGAGGTTCAATCTTAATAACTTTTTGTAACAAGAGAACAAACATGAATAATCAAATATCGCATCAAGTAACCCATAGACAATACATTTACGATTAAGTCTATTCTAAATGAGTCTAGATCAACCAACTTCTCTCCTTTCGGTTCTACATGTTGTTTAATTAGATTAGAATGGTGATCAAGCATCTAACCCTAGGTAATGCTCAACTCGAATAGATTGAACGATAAGCAAACACGTAAATCCCTATCGAACTAGAACAATTATTTCATATCCTAACAGAACGATAAGCTACTCATATTAATAATGACCACAACACGAGATTCAACGAAATAATTCATTTCCATAATCAGTTGAATGAACTTACGATTAATCCAAGTCGAGAAACAAATTCAAATTACAAGCCAAAACGTGTTTGTTTCAGAGTATCACTCTCCAAAATCGAATGCGAGCAAAAAATATGAGAACCAATGTTTGGAAATAGAGAAAACCAATAAAAACGAAGTATGAGAATGTTTTCCAAGACCTAAGCTCGACTTCCCTTAAATAGCATTCAAAAAACAGCCATAAAAATTCAGTTCTGAAATTTAAAAATTATTGGCGTAGCGGCGCGAGATCCGTCACGGCGCGACGGGTCGACGTGGCAAGTCGTGAGACTGGTAGCGTGATCGGTCGCGACGCGAATAACCCTTTTATAGGTGAAGTTGAAGACTCCTCGTGGGACAAGAAGTCTTTCCGGTGTTTATCTCTCAATCAGGTCAAGAGATCCCGAATCTTCAGAGTCCTTGAGGTTGTGAACCTCATCATGACTTGATCACAAAGCCACCGCCAGGCTCTGGTCCCTCGGCAGAACCCTCTGGCCGAGTTGCCTAGGTGTCTAGCTGCTGAGATGCCTAGGTGCCAAGATGCCTAGCTACCTAAGCGCCTAGTTACCGAGATGCCTAGCTACCTAGGCGCCTAGCTAATAAGATGCCTAGCTGCCTGGGAGATCACATCCACCTAGCTCATCAATCTCTTGGTATTCCGCCTAGCTCACGCCGAGCTAGTCTCCTCCTAGCTCCCATCTACTCCAGAGGTACCATGAGCACGCCCATGCCGAGCTACCTCATCCTTGGGGCGGTCGCGCCTAACTGTGGCTAAGTTCGACCAATGATTGGTCCTCCATGAACCACTACTTATAGCCGTAACATCTATCCCCCCCTATTTCTTAGACAAACTATCACAACTTGGCCTAAGAAACAGAAAAATTACTTATGTCGCAGCAAGTGGTCGCACCCAAACTGAAAAAATCATCAGCCACACATCCTAGTCATGCTTATCTTATATGTACTTTTTTGCCGTCATGCAAGGTCTTGATCAAAGTGTCGCGATACGACCCTTCGTGCTCAATCCCAAGTCGCGAACCCGCCGTACAAGGTATGGAGCTACCGTAAAAAATCCAAGGCGCTGCCTATGACACGAAATGCCGAGGTGCGATCTGCGGCGCGAGGTGCCCATGCCAATCCCGAGCTGTCGAGCTACCACGAGTGCCTAGGACGTGTGCTGGCTGACCGAGCTTGTTAGAGTAGTATACCCGGCGTTCCAATCTGATTGGACGTATTCTACTTATAAATACAATCTATTGGAATTATATTAATTAAAAGGCATTACTTTATCTTAAGAGTAAGCATTTATCATATAATTGCACTTAAGATAAAATCCCTAGATCACATATGTTATAAGGTATGGTTGCGCATAGAGATGGTGATCATGGAACATACCTTGAAAGCAGTGATCTTAAATAAAGTTCCAATTCGATGGATGTTTCGAGATGGGATATCGAATAATCCATAAAAGAATTGCACATAGTATGTATGCTTGTTGGACAAGAATGTTGCATTCCATCAACATTAGCGTGAGACGCAAGTACATATATGTGAGTGCTTGTTAGAGAATAAGTTCACTGAACATGACCGTATGAAAATACTTAATGAAAGATTTGTCTTGTCGAATAAGTATTTTCATGTTACAATAGTACATGATTGGTCCTTAGACTTGAGGCACAATGGTAACTTTGTGCATATTACATTCTACTTTGATTTATCCTTTTGGTTGCTAGCACAATCATATAAAGGGATATTTTGGGTATTATGTTAATATGTATGGAAGTTTGTTAGTGGCCAATAAAGGATTCGACATTTATGAAGATAAGTGAATTTCCTATGTGTTTCGTAGTTAGTAATTCAAAGTCCTTGGCCGAGGCGGGATGAATAGAGATTCATAAACGAATTACTAAACTTGAAATGGAATCATAGTTATTAAATCAATTTGGGTTTCGACAAAATCATACCCAAAGATTTAATCGGGAAATTGGATGTCGAAAGGATTTTACATGTATGGAATTGTAATCGAAATAGGTTTACTCGCTATTCACTTAATACTAGATTCATGCTACTTGCTAGATGTTCCCATGATATGTGGGTTCTTGAATTAAAGAGTTAATTCAAGAATAAGAGTTAATATGAATAACTCAAATTACAAAGAGTTGTAAACCCACTACTAGTATTAATTGTGAACCTAAAAGGTCACAACAATTTTTGAATGAAGGTAAAATTCAAATAGTAATTCTAAAGAGTTAGAATTAATTGACAAATCTAATTTGATTAGATGTCAATTAAAGGAATATATTAAATTAATCAATTGGATTGATTAATTGGATTTTGGATATTAATTTAGTAATTAATGAAATTACTAATTAATAGTTGGAATTTAAAATTGGATTTTAAATTTCAAATCCAAATAATAATATGATTATTAAATAAGGAAATTGGAAGAAAAGATTAAAATAATAAAGTCTTGAAAAATGTTTTCAAGAATTATTATTTTATTATTTTATCTTTAATATGATTAAAGATTCAAATAATTGAGAGACAAAATAATGGTAGTTGATGGTGGTTATAAACCACTCCATATTATTTATTAAAAGTCAATATTTGGTATGAATTTTTAAATAAAATCTGATTTTATTTAAAAATAATTAATTATCAAATATTGATTATTTTATGCTAAAATGTTTAGTATAAATAGGTGCAAAATGTTTGCACAAAATTTGCTAAGTCTTGAGCAAGATTTCTTCCAAGAGAAAATACATTCAAAGAATTGAGTGATATATCAAGAAAGAGTTCTTGAAAATTTCCTTATAAATATATATATTCTATACTTATTGAAAAACCGAGTAGTTTCTACTAGCGAAGGAACTATTGTCGGAACCGGACTTCAAAAGGTGGATACGATTAGAGGGAAGACGTTTGGATTCCTAAAGCGAGTAGCATCAAGGAGTTGATGTTATCAAACCGGGAATTGATTTCCTCAATCATCATCGATTTTGAAGGAGTTCAAGAACTAAGGTCATTTTCGAAATTACTTATAATAAATCAAAATTTATTATTATTACATGTTTTTAAAGATGACGATCTGTTTATTCGACATATGTATGTACGAGTTATGTATTTAATTGTTAAATACATGTTTTAAAAAATTTTAAATTCCGCTGCGTATAGCTCGTACGTTACAGACGAACCCAACAGAGCTGGGAGGTGCAGAGGGCGCGCGCATGCCAACGCCGAGATGCCGAGGACGCGTGCTGGCTGGCCAAGCTGAGAGGTCCCGAGGATGCACGCATTCCAACGCTGAGCTGCCCGAGGACGCGTGCTGTCCGCGCCGAGGTGCCGACCCGCTCGCAACGTCAAACTGACCTGCCGCTGCCATTGATGTCGAGCTGATAGTAGCGTCGAGCCGACCTGCCAGCGGGCTGCAATGCCGAGCTGCCGAGCTGTATGTCGTTGGGCTGATGTGCTAGGCTGAAAAGATGTGTGACCAAAGCCACTCATGGCACATGCCTTCATTCCCTCGACTAACATGCCCACCTACCTCACCAGACATGCTCTATCTCTTTATCTTCTTCTAAATACATGTGCCTAGCTACCAAACACATGTTCACTTTTTTCATCTACCCACCAATTTGCTCCCCAAGTCTCAATCTCCTCCCTTGATTTAATATCAAATTAATGGCCAAGATCATCCAAGACTCATCAACCAAAATTCACCTCCTCATCTATAAATACCCATCTCTCCATCCTCATTCATCATCCCCAAAAATTTTCTTCTTCACTTTCTCCTTACCATATAATTTCTCTATCTAACTCACATTCTTCACCCTTAGGATCCCCTTCCACTGCCTTGGCTCTTCTGACCGCGACATCCTCTAAGGCATCTACGCCTAGCCGGGCCACATGTTCGAACCCTATTTTCTTCTACTCGGATGACCAAATTACCAAGCGTAGGCAAAAAATCGAGTTACCCCGAGAGTGGGATCTCAGGATCCCTTGCTCCGGTGATTCGTACCATAACCCCCCAGCTGACTTCTATAGATTCTTTCTAGACCAAGCCGATGTTGGGCTAAAATTTATCTTACACTCTGATCTACTCCAGCTGAGCCGGTTGTATCGCCTACCCTTAAACCAATTTTCGCCCAACGCGATTCTCCTCCTCGTTGGTTTCGTCATGAGATGTCAAGCCTGCCTCGGCAAACTTGACCCTGAACTATGTTTCTGTTACTTTTGTCTCGGGCCCTTCAACAAAACCTCATCCTATCTCATGCGCCGCAACAATGCCCCTTTCTTAGCACAACCTAAGTCAATAGTTCATAATTAAAAAAACAAATTTACTTCGTCCGCCCTCCTCTCGATACCTTCAATTTCCCATCAGAATGGCTAGAAAAGGTACCAGACCAACGCAATAACCCAAAATGGAACGCCGAGTACGACACCCTCATCCGTCAATAGAATGCTTGCCTGCTCCACGTGGTGAAGCTAACATCTAACGACTAGCTTCTCCGACACTTCCAACTATCAAGATGCACTGCCGACCCCGTAGATGAGATAGGTAGTCACTTGGTGCCGTGGGCGACTATGGTGGCGCCTACTTCTTTTTGCATAATATTATTTGTCGCTTTATAATGATGTCATGTTCATTTTTTTATTGTTTCTACTTCTTGTGTTAGAGAAGAGCTTTTCACGACTGTCGCCACCGACGAGGTCCCGGTAGCCACCGTCGCGACCAACAAGTTCTTGGTAGCCGCCGACCCGCCATCGTAGTAGGCGATCCACTCTGTGGTAACTAACAAGGTCACCTCCCAACAACGCTATCGCAAGCTGTCTATCAGAGATTTTTTTAAAAAAATGGAAGGCCACCACCCAGGGTGATGATCAGAATACCCACTCCAAGCCAAGTCACTTTGCTGGCAACAAAGACACGTCGGCGACAAGCTCATACTTCCTCTCCATCTTCCCCGAAGGTGGAAAGACTAATTGGCCAACTCAGGAGAGGCGAGCTAGTGACACCATGTACTACCTCTGTCAGGTATGATCCCATCACTTGTAACTTTATGCGTCAGAACTTAATAACAATGGTTAATGTGCGACCACTTTTACTTCCTCAAATAGGCCATGGTCGGCTTAGCTCCCATCCTCAGTGAGTTCTTAGAGGGTGAATCTGACGAGGTGAAAGGGCTGAAAGGCGAGTTGGCCAAGAAAGACGCTCGACTTGCCACCCTCATGGAAGCCCTCAATTAAGAGAAGACCGAGAAGGAAAAGCTCCAGGGTGAGCTTGAAGCAAAAAATGCCGAGCTAGAGAAGCTTTGACGGTCAGTTGACGATCGCATCACCCAGGCCCATGCAAAAGGTCAGGCTTCCTTCCTCTCCTCAGATCTTGGAGATTGCTTTCTTGAGTGCTACCGAGTTGAGCTGTTGTCGCGCTACCATGACTCAAAGGTATTCCTCAAGTGGATCTTCACGGCCTATCATCAGTATTTCCAAGTGGGAGCACGCGGACCCAAGCCCAGGTGAAGGTCCAAGGCTTCACCATCTCCATGGATGAAGCCACGATAAGGAAAGACCTCCCCGATCCAGTGGGGTAGAATGGCGACCAGTCTCTTTCTCCGACCCATCGTTGGTGGAAGCCAGCCTTGGAGGCCGGTGCGAATGCCGCTGCGGTCCAGGTCGGGATGGACGTGGGGAAGATCATCGTGATGGAGGATATCGTACCACCTTATTAGATTTACATGTGATTTCTTTAGATGTGTTAAACAACTTTTGTGACTTTTGACAAGTAACCATAAAAACTTGCTTTGTCGTATGCCTTTGTATGTTCAATGCATCGTGTTTTCCTTTTCTATCTTTTGTGAACCGAATCCACTTATTTCCATTTAACATCATGTTTTTAATGCAACGTCTATATATCGCGTTATTTGTTTCAAGTGCCGCATATTTACACAAATCATTATTGCATAAGTAATCACATTTTCTGTTTTTTTACGAGATTCATTCACCAAGTCTTGCAAACACTTAGCATCATGACAATGGGCTTTTGCACCAACACAATTATCACTAAGCGCTTCAAGATACCCAACTTCGCACGACGGCCCCGCCAAGCTTTAGTTAGAACATAACAGGCTTAGACCCTACGGTGGTCGTCGCCGAGCCCCACGAGCTTTAATTAAGACTTAACAGTCTCTCGCCCTACGAAGGTTATCTTCGAGCTCCGCGAGCTTAGAAGAGACTGACAGGCTTGCGCCCTACAGAGGTCGTCGGCTAGCTCCGCGCGCTTAAGCGAGACTGACAGGCTTGCGCCCTACAGAGGTCGTCGCCTAGCTCCGCAAGCTTAAGAGAGACTGACAGGCTTGCGCCCTATAGAGGTCATCTCCTACGCAATCTTAAGCGAGACTAACAGGCTTGCGCCCAACATAGGTCGTTGCCTAGCTCCGCGAGCTTAAGAAAGACTAACAGGCTGTTGCCCTACGAAAGTCGTCACCTAGCTCCGCGAGCTTAGACGAGACTGACAGGATTGCGCCCTACAGAGTTCATCGCTTAACTCCGCGAGCTTAAGCAAGATTAACAGGTTGTCGGCCTATGAAGGTCGTCGCCTAGCTCCGCGAGCTTAGACGAGACTAATAGGCTGTCGCCCTACGAAGGTCGTCGCCTAGCTCCGCCAGCTTAGATGAGACTAATAGGATTTCGCCCTCACACATCCCACACAAGAAAAGAGTCAAGCTGATAAAACTTCAAATGCAATCTTATTACTTGTCTTGCCGAAATATAACAAAAACAAACGAAAGCAATTAAAAACAACACGTCTCTAGCTATGCATAATATGTATTCAAATGTAATATGTTCCATGGTCACGGTACAGTCGCCCCTCGGCATCGCAAAGTTCATAGGCACCGCCGTGAATACCCTTTCGACAAAGGCCTTCCCAGTTTGGCTCAAACTTCCCAACATGCTTCAAGGCGTCGGACTGATGCTAAACATGTTCTCCCACTTGGAATCGTCAAGCTCGAACTGACTTGTCATGGGCAGCCCTCATCCGCTGCTTGTAAGCCACCATCCTGAATCCAGCCCGCTCACGCAACTCGTCCACCAGGTCCACTGCCTTCCTTTGGAGTTCGACATTCTCTTCTTCCGTGTGGGTGCTAACCTGTTCTGAGTTGAGGCCGACCTCAACCGGAATGACGACCTCCATACCATAAGCCAAACTAAATGGCGTC
>CACSLK010003174.1:8465727-8480433 GCA_902706635.1 Striga hermonthica
TTAGCAATCTAATGCTCGTAGCTCGTTTATTCCGTATGTCTATTGATTATCATCCCATATTGGTTATGGAATGAGACTCCGGTGATCTAGATTGTGAATTGCTCGTCTTTTGATCTTGCTTTCAATTAATTGCTCGTTGATAAGTGCTCGTTAGTGTTAATCAACTTCCAAATCGATTGCTTAGAATGTTTAGGACTTTATTTTCCCCTTTTTGTGATTTTGGACGATCATCTAGTAGACGAAGCTCCGAATAGCCTTCCTTCGAGATCGACCCGAGTCGGGTAGCTCGGTTACCACATGCCCATCATTTCTATGCTAAACAATATCGCCGTTATTTGTTTCAAGCGCCGCATATTTACACAATTCATTATTGCATAAGTAATCACATTTTCTGTTTTTTGACGAGATTCATTCACCAAGTCTTGCAAACACTTAGCATCGTGACAATGGGCTTTTGCACCAACACAATTATCACTAAGCGCTTCAAGATACCCAACTTCGCACGGCGGCCCCGCTAAGCCTTAGTTAGAACATGACAGGCTTAGACCCTACGGTGGTCGTCGTCGAGCCCCACGAGCTTTATTTAAGACTTAACAGTCTCTCGCCCTACGAAGGTTATCTTCGAGCTCCACTAGCTTAGACGAGACTGACAGGCTTGCGCCCTACAGAGGTCATCGGCTAGCTCTGCGCGCTTAAGCGAGACTGACAGGCTTGCGCCCTACAGAGGTCATCGCCTAGCTCCACAAGCTTAAGCGAGACTGACAGGCTTGCGCCCTATAGAGGTCATCTCCTACGCAATCTTAAGCGAGACTAACAGGCTTGCGCCCAACATAGGTCGTTGCCTAGCTCCGCGAGCTTAAGAAAGACTAACAGGCTGTTGCCCTACGAAAGTCATCAACTAGCTCCGCGAGCTTAGACGAGACTGACAGGATTGCGCCCTACAGAGGTCATCACTTAACTCCGCGAGCTTAAGCAAGATTAACAGGTTGTCGGCCTATGAAAGTCTTCGCCTAGCTCCGCGAGCTTAGACGAGACTAACAGGCTGTCGCCCTACGAAGGTCGTCGCCTAGCTCCGCGAGCTTAGACGAGACTAATAGGATTTCACCCTCACACATCCCACACAAGAAAAGAGTCAAGCTGATAAAACTTCAAATACAATCTTATTACTTGTCTTGTCGAACAACATGTCTCTAGATATGCATAATATGTCTTCAAATGTAATATGTTCCATGGTCACGGTAACAGTCGCCCCTCGGCATCGCAAAGTTCATAGGCGCCCCCGTGAATACCCTTTCGACAAAGGCCTTCCTAGTTTGGCTCCAACTTCCCAAAATGCTTCAAGGCATCGGACTGATGCCAAACATGTTCCCCCACTTGGAATCGTCAAGCTCGAACTGACTTGTCATGGGCAGCCCTCATCCGCTGCTTGTAAGCCACCATCCTGAATCCAGCCTGCTCACGCAACTCGTCCACCAGGTCCACTGCCTCCCTTTGGAGTTCGACATTCTCTTCTTCCGTGTGGGTGCTAACCTGTTCTGAGTTGAGGCCGACCTCAACCGGAATGACGACCTCCATACCATAAACCAAACTAAATGGCGTCTCCCCCGTTGAGGTCCTTGCGTCGTCCGATATGACCAAAGCACCGAATCAGGTTTGTCCACCCAAGCTCCTGAAGCTCTTTCAAACCTAGCCTTCAACCCATTAGGATTGATATATTTGCGACCTGGGCCTGCACATTCGCTTGGAAGTGGGATATCGAGGCTACCTGATGTTTGATGCCCATCTCCTCACACCTACTCATCGTACGCTGACCTCTGAATTGAGTTTCGTTATCAGATATTAGCACTCGAGGGATACCGTATCGACAACAAATATAACTAAAGAGAAACTTTATCACCCTATATTTTGTGATCGTCGCCAATGGCTCGACAATCCACTTGGAGAATTTATCTACTGCCACAATTAAGAATTTTTGCTGGCCGGTCGTCTGGTGCAATAGCCCAACTATGTCAACCCCCCGCTGAGTAAAAGGCAAAGGCGAGCTGATTGGAACAATGTTTTCCACCCCTCCATGGATTAATTGTCTACACTGCTGACACTTCTTACATTTTCGCACAAGGTCCTGCGCCCTCATCCTCATCTAAGGCCAGAAATATCCAGCCCGAAGTACTTTCCCAACCAATGACCTAGCCTTCATGTGGTCGCCGCAGCATCCTTCATGCACCTCCCGAAGCACGTATTCTTCGTCTTGCTCAGAGACGCACCTGATATGAGGCTCCATCGTTTGTATAGAATCCCATTCTTCAAGTAGAACCTCAACGTCCTTCTTCTGACCGGGTCACCCTTGAGATTCTTTCCCGCGACGGGATCCTACAACCATTGTATTAAGGGCGACCGCCAATCCCTTTGTTCCTCAACTTCTAGCACCTGATCGAGGGTGCTCCTTGTCATATCCAGCAGTGTAACTGACCTAGATCGGCAATCCACGAGTGACACGACCATTTTCGAAAGAAGACCAGCTCTACAATTTTCTCCCCGCGGTATTTGTATCAACTTTCAGGTCACAAATCCCTTCAACATCGCATGAACCTCCGCAACATACTTCTTCATACGCTCTTCTTTAGCTTCATACTTAACTTTGATCTGTATGACCACAAGTTGAGAATCCGAGTGAATGCTTACCTTGTGAGCTCCTTCCTTCAAGATGAGTTGAATTTCCTTGGTGAGAGCTTCATACTCTGGCTCATTGTTCGACACTCTGAAGGATAGCTTGACCGAAAACTCCAAGTGATCATTTTCGGGTGTTACCACCAAGATGCCGAGACCAGCTCCCCCTATCGCCGACGAGCCATCGACATACACCATCCATGGTCTGACCTCGGCTCCCAACGTGCACTCTTGTATGAAGTCAACCAATGCTGAGCTTGGATTGCACTCTTGCATGAAGTCAGCTAATGCTTGAGCTTTGATAGCTTTCCTCACTTCAAAGTGTACATTGTATTCACCTAGCTCAACCGCCCACTTCACCATCCTCCCCGAGGCCGAGGGCCGACCTAGAGTGTCCTTAAGTGGATAATTGGTCCGCACCATGACCTTATGCGCCAGAAAATAAGGGTGCAATTTCCAGGCTGTAGAGATAAACGCAAGCGCGGCCTTCTCCACATCTGAGTATCGAGGCTCAGTGCCTTGTTGTATCTGACTAGCATAGTATATTGGTTTCTGCTGTCCATGCTCCTCTTTTATCAATACCGAGCTGATGGCCTGTCCCACCGATAGATATGTAACTAACTTGTTGCTTGGCTCCGGTTTTGTAAGTAAAAGGAAGTTCAGCCAGAAATTCTTTCAACCTTTCAAATGCATGTTTTGCATGAATTGTCCACTCGAAACGAGATCTCTTTTTCAAGGCCCGAAAGAAAAAAACCTTCTTTATGCGAATTGAGCTATGAACCTGCTCAACCCTGCTAGGCACCCGGTAAGGAGGTACCATGAGCACGACCATGCCGAGCTACCTCATCCCTGAGTCAGTCGCGCCAATCTGTGGCTAAGTTCGACCTATGACCGGTCCTCCATGAACCGCTACTTATAGCCTTATCATATATAGAATATATGAGGGAGCTATGTGTTTGATGATTATTGATGATGTTTTGGTGTATGTTTTTTTTTCCCCTCTCTTATGGACCCAGAAATGTCAGTATTTATACACGAAAAATGTGAAAATATATTAAATTTTTTATGTCAGCTAGGGGCATTGGGTGGCGTCGTGTGTATCCATGCAGTGTCATCATCTTTATTAGTTCTTTGTTTAGACAAGGGGTGATCGTCAATCTTCCTCGAGACTACTGGGAGGACAATCTGCAAATATAAAATAAGCTTCATAAAGGTATATGCATTGGGGAAAACTTTTCATATTTTATATGGAATAAATTAGTGGAGTGAAATCCCCAACATAGTCTCTGTGAACAAAAAACCCCTTCGTCTCTACGAACAAAATAAAAGAATCGTAGCCTCCGCCGGCGATGTCGAGGTCGGAATCGTAGCCTCCATCGACTAACCGGCCCTCCCTTGCTGCTATTTTCTTCTCCTAGCTGAAGTACGGCGGTTTCTTGCTCCAACCCTAGGTGGTCGACGGGTCAAATCGGGATGGGGCTTCCTCAATTTGGGCTTGGGTGGCTCGTCGGACATGGTGACGAGGTCGGATTCGGGTTGGCGGGTTTCATCCTGCATTTTCTGGTCGGCTTTTGGGGTCTCCTTTCTGTCTGTGCAGGTTGGACTGGCGGAGGGGCTGCTGTATCGACGTTGGGGTCGAGCTTGTGGTGGTGGTCGGAAGGCCGGGCCTCCGACGGTCTCCGTGCTGCCTTTCGGGGGCGGTGGTGTGGCTGCCGGAGGTGGGTTCGGTCTGAGCGTGGGTCTTTTCCCGGTTTTTCCTCTTTGGGGTTGATTGGGGGCCGGGGCTCCCCGGTTTTGCTAGTGGTGTTAGGCGGGCCTGGGTTGTTCCGGCTGGGGCTGCTAGCTCTCCGGTTCTCTTAGTTGGTGGTGGACTGACTCTTGGAATGGTTTGGGGACGGAGGCTCAGTTTCTGTATAGGCAGTTGCTGCAGTTTCGGGGCTGTTCCTTGTGCTAGGGGCCGTGTCGGGTGTTAGTTGTTGCTGCGGATCTTCACTCGTTCGATCATCTGGTGGAGGGCCTTAATATAGTTTTATTATTAGTTTTTTCTTGCGGTTGTTTCCTTATGTGTTTTAGATTTTTGTTTGGGGCTGATTTACAAGCTAGGCAGTGTGCAGTGGCATTGTATTTCATTCTCCTGTTATTTGTTGTTTGTTGAGTTGTTCTAGGCCGCCATAGGCGTGTCCTCTCACTTTCTTATTCCTGTAATTCTAGGCGTGTTTTTGGTTTGGGTCGTTGACCCCTGTCACATTACCCTGTTGGGGTCTTTTTTTATTACCCCGTTGGGGTCTTTTCTTATTACCCTGTTGGGGTCTTCTAGTTTGTAATTTTGCACTTTTGTGCCCGTTTATAGTACATCTATCGTTTTTGAAAAAAAAAATATGAAATAAATTATGTGTTACTTACAAAATTACTATTATATTTGCAACAACTTGATCAATGTAATTATTACAAAAACACTATTTCTCGACTTTACTTGGCCTAGTGGGTCGCTTTATATCGCTATATGCACGGGAAAAAACTTTGTATGTGTTGTATGTAATAAAATATGTGTTAATTATAAAATTAATATTATATTTACAACTTGATTGATGTAAACTAATATAGTAACACTGTTTTTCGACTTTAGAGCATGTTTGGATATAAAAGTTTTTGGTTTTGTTGGATTTTCTGATTTGGTTTGGTTAATTTAGAAAAATGTGGTATGGTTAGTTGTTAGTGGGTATATTAAAATAATATTTAAAATAAAATAATTAAAATTGATTTGATGTGAGTGGATGAATAGTAAATTTATATCTATATCTATGTCTATATAATAAGAATAACTATTTAGTAGTAGTAAATTTTTTTTCAAGCATTTAATGCATACTTTTTTAGAATTTGTTTTTTTTTTAAATATACATTAATTGCTTCTTATATTCGTTTTATAATCAAATCAGGTATGATAAAAAATATTATATCCTTAAATAATTTTTATTAATATTCGCAATAATTTCATTGGTATCCATTATAATAAATTACAAGATTGATTTTTCGTGATTAATGTTGATAATATTTTGGTCAAGCTAAATATTACAAAATATTTTAACTTCTAATCATAACATTATTTTTTTTAAATATTCAATTTTTATCCAAAAAATATTTATAGAAATTCGTAATACGTTAGGTAGAATTTTTTCTTCCAATTAATCAGGCGAAATCAAGTTGGTAAATTAATCTTTGCCAATATACTTTTTTCTTAAGCTTTATTTCGTCTTATATATAAAAAATTATTCTTCAAATTAATGTAATTTATCATTTGAAAGATAATGACTAGATACATTATTTTTTTTTTCTTTTTTTGCCGAAACGACAGATATATTATACAAAATAAAACCTCACAAAGTGCGAAGAGAAAGCAGCCAAAAGCTGAATAGTACAACCAAAGGCTGATAAGACTGGGAGGCAGATCCGAAGATCGCCTACAGCCTGATCTAGCAACACTAGAATAATAAACTCACAACTACAAAAAATCAATTAACACAAACAAAAACTAAAAGAACTAAAAAAATGATCCCAACATGGTAATGTCCGAGTGTACGATTCCAACAAGATAATAAGTTTACACTCAGGCGCACAGAGGCCAACGACCCAAACTAAAAACACAAACCTAAACAACACAAGAACGAACACATAGAACAAACTAAGACAAGGGGACTTAATCTACCAACAAACAAAGCACTTCCTCAGCTGAGCGACCCAACTGAACTGATGAAAAAGACGACCCTTTAGAGAATTCGCAGCTCAAGGATCCATTCACATACTTCGTTGGCAACACCCTTCCCCTTGTAAGTCCTCTTCCTTTCTCTATGTGAATCTCCATCTGTAGGACCCCCCGCGATCATGTGTATTATGTCTTTCTTGACTGGCATGTCAGATTGCTCATCAGTCCTCCTTTGTTTGTCACCTGATTCGCGCCCTTCGCGGCAATCTTCCTGGCGCTCTTTATCCTTGATCACAAATTCTTTTAAGTGACTGACTCTAATGAACCGCTCAATTTCATCTTTCAACTGTCGGCAGAAATTGGTAGAGTGGCCATAATCACGGTGGTACCGAAAATATCTATCCTTTTTTGCTGAAAATTTCCGTGGGGGAGGCAGAGGCTTGGGTTGTGCGAGCAACTTGTCCTACCCTCGCTTTTCCATCATCTCCATGATCTCCTGTTGTGGTGCATTAAGCAGCTTGTAATGTTCATACCTCGGACCCCTAAACCGATCCTCGACTTTAGACTCCTTAGGGACAACTCATCGATCACTCTGTCAAGGCCTTTTGTCCACATGCTTAGCCTTTGTTTTGTCATTGCGAATGAAATCCGCTTCTACCTCCTCCATATTTACATACTTGCTACATCTCTCGAGTAGCTCGTCAAAGGACCTCGCTGACCTCTTTGCCAATGAATCCATGCATTTTACAGGCCTCAATCCCCGCGTAAGACCTCCATCTTTGATCTCTTCAGAGGCAGAGAGAACCACCACGCACTCCTTAGTGTATCACGCTACATACTGCCGCAAGGTTTCCCCTTCCTTCTGCTGCATATTAATTAGTGAGAGATATGTCTTCTCATGCTTCCTGGTGCTCGCAAACTCGTTCAGAAACATAGAGCTAAACTTCTCAAAACTATCAATACATTTCGCTGGTATATGGTGGAACCAATCCTGCGCCGACCCCTTTAACGTCGTCAAATAGGCTCGGCAACTTACAACATTGCTATACCTATGCAGCACGATTATGTTATCAAACGATCTCAAATGCCTAGCTGGGTCTGCTGATCCATCATAGGAAAAACTCAACTCCCTGAAGTTGCAAGGCAAATTCCCTCATAAGACATCCTCTATGAAAGGATGACCTCGTGAAAGTATGGGTCTCTTACCCTAAACTCGAGCTTGCAGTTCACGCATCTGAGTTGCCAACCTCTCCAAGTTCAACCCATCCGGCTGTGTCATTGCAGTCGGGCGGGAGGTCACCGATCTGGTATCATCATTCTCACCTCTCTCCAGACGCTGGTGCTGTTGTTGAGGTGCGTGTGGCTGTTGCAGCGGAGGTTGCCGAAACGATTCATTAAGTGCTCTCTTATCCACATCTTGAGCTCGACCTATCGCCTCAGCAAAGATCATACCATCTCTGACCTGGCCATCTGAATAATTGGATCCCCCCGTGAGGCTGAAGGAAGATTGTCCTTTGGAGGGTTTTGTCCTCCTGCCACGACCACCTGTCTGTTATCAAATGAGCCATTCTGACCAAAAGTACCCCCGGATCTTAAAAGACCTGGTTCGCTCCCCCATCGACCAGGGTGCCTAGCCTCTTCCCTTTATCTGTTGGACCACTCAACTTATTATCCTGTGGGGACCTGCTCCTGTCTCTATTCTCATGTGGGAGCTTTTTCATTGTAGTTTTTGTGGTATGTTGTGTTTCTGTTTCGTGAGTCTTCTGTTCGGTTTCTAGCACTGCTAGGGTCGAGATTCTGGGCGGTCGTCAGACATGTCCTTCCATTTTACTTAGCTTTTGGTTGTCTTATTCAACTACGGGTTATATCTTTGCACATTTGTGCGTTTTGTTATATAATATTATCTATCGTTCCAGAAAAAAAATAATCATCATTCATCTATACATGTGATTGTTAATAAATTTATATTTAAAATTAAAAATAATATTTTTTTTTTATATTTTTAAGTATCTTGTTGAAAACTATATGATTATTTATATATAAAATAACAGTCATCACTTAATGACTTACTATATTATGTTATAATATGTTTTTAACTTATATCATATGACTTAGTAGTCGAATTTATTTAAATATTTTATTGTTTCAAATTAATATTACAAAATTTAATTTTTATTATAAAGATAAATATTTTTATTTATTTATTTTGTATTTATAATATAGATATCTCATCATAACATGATTAATTCAATATAGCCGTTTTTTTAATAATTTTAAAAGAAAGATAAAGAAAAAATAAATATTGAGAAAAGAAATTATGATTTGTAAACCACTTAGATAGAAAATGATTTAAACCATATTTAATTCTCTTAAAAAGGTATATTAATGGGGTATTGAGGTCTAGTTATTTAAACTAAAATTCATCTAAGTCAAATGGCAAAACTTAGCAAATTCAATAATTATATATATGAGATGGGAGTCGTCTAGGAGTCGTATATTGTCCTCTCATTCAGTTCGAGCGTTCTGTTGTGGGAGAGTTTGATTACTTGGATGTAGTTTTTTTGGTTTCTGTTTAGGTGTGTTCCGTTTGTTTTGGCTATTACATCTCGTGTTTTTTTTTTGGGCCATTGGCCTCTATATATGCCCGAGTGAGAGCGGGTATTGTCCCTTTGGGATCTTTGTCTATTTTATTTTTGGGAACTTGGTCGTTTTATTGTTTTAGTGTTTGTCGTGTTCGTAGTGTTTCGGGTTTGTGTTTTGGTTCATAGCGTTGCTAGTGTGGATTCTAAACGAAGTTCATTTCTAGCCCTCCAGTATATTCAGTTGTTGGTTGTATTATTCAGCTGGGGATTGTACCTTTGCACATTTATGCGATTTTATCTATAAAAGTCTCTATCGTTTCGTAAAAAAAACGACGAGATTGGGATAAGATATGGAGATTTTCATTTTTCGTTTTTATTTTTTAATGAGAGAGATTTTAAATTATCTTTACAAGTTAAGTATTGTAATGAAAAATAATACTTTTCTCTTTTATATATAAAAGACAGATTTTCTGAAGTGAGCAATGATGAGGGAGGATTTTTCGACCAACATAATTATATTCCATCCGAACTCTAATCTAAATTCAAAAGGTTGATGCTAAATGAGTTTCATCGATTGAATTTATTTTCTATCAAATCTATACTGAAAGATATATTAAGCCCTTTTATATATGTCAGTCTTTTCTGAAAATTTGCCTAATGGTCACCAGATTGCATTTTTTCTGCTTCTACTCAACATTCCAATCCTAATTATAGTTTCATTAACTAAAGCCAATCTAAGTTTATTTATCTTTTCTGAAAATTTGCCTATCGTATTCAGACTACATTTAGATATGCTTTTACTCAAAATTCCAATCCTGATTATATTTTCATTCACAAAAGCCAATTTGAATTATTGGTCTTTAGGATTTAGACCAATATCTCAATATTGATATGTTTATTCAAGTTTGACTCATGATATGCATGGTTAAGTTTTTTTTTTTCTTTTTTTTTTTTTTATTAATGGAGGAACAATAGTGTTCCCACTTCCTTTTCTCGGTGACTTAAATCCATGATCTATCTGTCATAGGTGATGTCATCGGTGAAGCGTCTTACCACTAAGCTGAGCTTTGTTGTCATAGGCATGGTTAAGTTATATCTATACGTATATGTTTATTCATGTTTGACTTGTGATAGGCATGGTTATGTTATATCTAAACAAATAACATTGTAGGCAATCAGGGGCGGATCTAGCAAATATAGTGAACAGGGGCCTAACTATATAATTAAGAAATATAACAAACTTAATGAAAAGGGCAAATGCAAAAACGGTCAAAGCTCTTATCAGCAATATAGTTTTTGCAACTGATCCTCAAGAACGAGAACATCGAATATAGAAAAGTCTTGACGAAAACATTTTGACTAATTTTCGCATTGATACTAAATTTCTCGTATTACATTATTTCTTCCCAAAAATACTAGAATTTCCCGCAAATCTAATTGGATTCAATATATCTTCTTTTGAGGTATTTTCACAAGATTTTGTTGACATGAACTTTTTTAAAAATATCTCTCAATGTTTGATATGCAAAAATAATATTATAATTTTCAGTAAATGAAATTCTCTATTTTGACATATTACACTTTAAATAGTTGTAAACCTAAAAAGGGCTTGAATGTGCATTTTTTCCATAAAAAGGATATATTTACCACTATCTAAAAAATAAAGAAGAGTAACTTTTATCTTTTTACTAAAATAAACAAAAAAAAAAAAAATTGTTATCTTGTAAATAACCTTCCTGTACAGCTAGACTAAAAATTGACGAACTCTTTTACTTTTTCCTTTTCTCCTTATTTTCCCCTCTTTTTGTTTCCCTCTGTATTTGTCTGCGTGATCTCTGCACTCTTTTCTTTTGTTTAATTATAGTGTTAAATGTTTTATCAGTTTATTATATTAAGCTTATTTATTGGTCTCATATGGGCTAATAGTAATACAAGGAGTTTAGTCTTCGTGAGTTGGGCAATTTTTATTGGGCTCATAATACAAGGAGTTTAGTCTTTGTGAGTTGGACAATTTTTATTGGGCTCATAGGGCATAATTAGTATTTTTTTTAGATTAAGTAACATGAGTTAATAGTAATATTAAGGTTTTTTTTTTTTCAGTGTGAGCCTAGGCCCACACTGTTCCTAATAAGGCTCCTCTCCTGTAGGCAATGAATTTAATAAATTTATAATGAAAGATATATGAAGCCCTTGTATATATGTGTAATTCTTTGTCGACATTGATATATCACCCATAACAGGTTGGCGGATCGGTTGGAGTGGTTAGTCCGAGTTAACTGATTCAGGGCAACTTTAGCTCGATGGGAGAGTCTGACCTCGTCAAGAAGCTCAGTGTAGTAGCTCGATATACGGATCAACCCCAGTTACAAGGTGAAAGAATCGAGCTCATCAAAGAGCTCGATTAGACGAGGGTACTGCAGCAACCTAGAGGTTGGGTCATCTGAGGTCGTGTAGCGAAGAATATGGTGGAAGTGTTATGAGGTCGGTTCAACGGCCTAAAGACCTAGGAAACCATGTTAGAGAGGGATATTATTTGCTAATTATTTTTGCTATTCGCAAGTATCGGCGTAGTTATAGATAGTGGCGAGCAAGTTCGTATTCCACATAGATTGTAGCTAAACTAATTAAATACTAAAATGATGACGATTAAATATTATCTATACTAGCGAATTTGGATGATTATTAATTAAGAAATTAAACTAAGAACTAATTTACCTAATAAAATAAAAATAAAACAAGATATAAAAGATAGATCCTACGTTAAACATTCTTCGAAATTAATTCATGAGACGTTTAAATTCAATCAAACCTTATTTAATGTTACCAATAGTATATATAATCGCTAAATTAGTTTAACATTCATCTCGAACAAGTTAAATCGTAGAATAATTGTTACCTATCTCCGCTCGGTCTCAAGATGAACAACTAATTAGATGTAATTCTTTCGGTTTCTGTTTAGGTGTGTTTCGTTTGTTTTGATTGTTTCGTCTCGTGTTTTTGGTCTAGGCTATTGGCCTTTGTATATGCCCGAGTGACTAAAGTTAGTATCCTTTTGGGATCTTTGTTTATTCTCCTTTGGGAGCTTGGTCGTTTTATTGTTTTAGTGTTCGTAGTGTTTCGAGTTCCTAGCGTTGCTAGTGTGGATTCTTGACGATCTTCAGTTCTAGCCTCCCAGTTTATTCAGTTGTTGGTTGTATTATTCAGGTAGGGGTTGTACCTTTGCACATTTGTGCGATTTTATCTATAAAAGTCTATCGTTTCGGAAAAAAATGACGACATTGGGTTAAGATATGGATATTTTTATTTTTCGTTTTTATTTTTTAATGAGAGAGATTTTAAATTATCTTCACAAGTTGATTAATATAATGAAAAATAATACTTTTCTCTTTTATATATAAAAGACATATTATCTGAAGTGAGAAATTATGAGGGAGGATTTTCTGACCAACATAATTATATTCCATCCGAACTCTAATCTAAATTCAAAAGGTTGATGCTAAATGGGTTTCATCAATTGGATTTATTTTCTATCAAATCGATACTGAAAGATATATTAAGCCCTTTTTTATATGTCAGTCTTTGTTTATGACAGCTAATTAATTAAGTCGATCTTAAGCCCTTCTATATATTTGTCTTTTCCAAAAATTATCCCATAGTATCCCGATTACATTTGATATGATTCTACAGTTCTATTCAATATTCCAATCCTAATTAATTTTTCGTTCACTAAAGTCAATCCAAGTTTATTTGTCTTTTATGAAAATTTGCCCATCGCATCCGTATATAGCGGATCTCGTCCGATGCACGAGGTGGACCGTTTTCAGGCTATTTGCCAAGTCTAATTATTATGGCATAATTTTTTGATTTGGACGAAATTCAGTTTAGACATATTATTTTGTTGATCCATTGTGATGTTACTAAATCCTATTAAAATATTACTTGTTGGTCAATTTTGGTATGTGTTTATTTGTTTGTTATGGTGAGATTGAGTATCTCAATTTCTTTTTGTTAGGTTTGTTAAGTTGTGTGAATGATCGATGTTGTGTAATTTAAACAGATTGATCGATTTGCATAAATATATACCAAATAATTTGATATGTTCCTCGCACATTTACAAATAAGTATCTACTACAGCATTCTCCAGATTTTACTTCATTAATATCGAGCAAAATGTTATCAATATGAAAAAAAAAATTGAGATACCATTTTTTTACCATAAGCAGGTATATTGGATCATTATATAGTATATTAAATAATTTAATTTCATACTTATCGATAAAATATAAAAAATGATATTCAGTTTTAGCATGAAATTAATTGCCCAACATACATTTTTATAGATAAAAAAAAACCCAAAATACAGTTATTCAATTATTAAATAAAATCATATGTTATGAAAAAGAATCCACTCGCTTCGAAGAAAACCTAAATCCCCAATCCGCCGCGCCTCGCCAATTTCATTCCGGTTGCCTTTCCCGACAACGGCGAGCTAGGGCCAGTGGTCACCTTCGACCGCTCAGCCCACCTCCCGTTGATGTTCTCCTCTGTTCTTGCCGCTGCTAGCTGTTGGGCGATCCAATTTTCAGACCTTGGTTGCTGTCGGGGCTCGCGGTGGTGCGCCTTTAATTACCGGTCGTTGTTGGCCCGACGATTGGAATCTTTTTCGCCGTTGGGTCTCCGCTTTCCAAAGGTAAGCTCCTCGATCTTCTTTGGGTTGATGTCGTCGTTTGGCCTGCCTTCTGGTGGAGCTGCCGGAGAGGCTCCTCGACTACCGAGGTCCTTGGTGTCGGGTTGGTCGTGCTTGCCTTCTGGTGGGGCTTCTAGGGAGGGCTTTCGAGATTGGATGTCCGGTGGCTTGGTGGTGGTGCAGGGCGACCAGAGGTCTGCGGGGGTGGGATGGGACTCTTGCCTTTTCGACTTTTTGTGTCGGGGAAGTCAGAGTTGAGGGCCGAGTCACCCCTCCCTTCTGGTTTTCTGGTGTTGGAAACGGGTTTCGGCTCAGGCGAGCCTGGCTAGTGGTGTTAGGCGAGCTCGTGCGGGGCTGATGTGTGGAGTTGGTTGGTCCTCTCAGTTGTAGGTGGGTCGATTTGGGTTAGGTTCGGGGTTCGAGTTTGGCTTCTGTATAGGCGTTCGGCAGCAGTTTCGGAAGTTGTGCCTTGGACTTAGGATCTTTCTTGGATTGATTGGTTTCTCTGCTGGTTTTGTCTCGCTCGTTTGCTGGGGAAGAGCGCTTATTATTTAGTATTTTGTAGTTAGTTGCTTGTGCTGTGTTTTTTTAATTTCATGTTGTGTTTTATTCGTGTTCGTGTTGATGGTGTCTTGTGTTTTTTGGTCTGGGCCGTTGGCCCCTGTGAGCTCGAGTGACAAATTAATTCTCCTGTTGGGATCCGTCACTCGAGTATTTCCCTGTTGGGGTCTTTTTAGTTTTTTTAGTTTTTTTTTAGTTGTGTTGTTGGTTAGTTTAGTTGGGAGTTTTTATTCTAGCGTTGATAGTCGGGATTCTAGGTGGTCTTCTGACCTGTCCTCCCCCATTTTTAAGCTGTTGGCTGTTGTGTATTCAGTCGTTGGCTGCTGAGAATTCGCAAATTTGTGCATTTTGATTTATTATATTATCTATCGTTTTGAGAAAAAAAATTATTAAATAGAACTGCCATTAATACAATTATTCTGAAACAATTTTATAAAAAATTATAATTGAATCAACCAAGTGAATTTACACGATCTGCGTAATTAGGGTATCTTAAAAATGTAATTTTT
>CACSLK010003174.1:8517102-8535163 GCA_902706635.1 Striga hermonthica
TTAATTATAAACTTAATAATATTTGCAACTTTAATGTAATTAATTCAGTAACGCTATTTTAGTGTTTGGAATTTTTTTCAAGCAGCCCGATTGACACAGACAGTTTGTCCAACTCAATTGACCCTCACTGTTCTTTTTATTTTTTAATAATTTAGATATGATGAATTTAAAAATAAAAAATATCTGTGAAATATTTACTTGTGTAGTAATATTATGACACAATACAACAATATTACAAATATAATTATTTATTTTTAATATAGATTATTTTCTTAGTTTTAATATATTTCCAAGAAAATGATAATATATATAATTTTAGAAATTATAAAACTAATTTTCTGATTGCACAATGAATCTATTAACCCGATGACTTTCAAATACGAATATAATGTATAAAAATTGTGAGATGATTACATTACACAAATACGAATATAATGTATTATAAACTATTTGTATCGAATCATTTTTTTTTTTATCATTTATCCTTTTATATATGAGTATACATGCAACACATCTTTCAAAATTTCAAAATATATTTTTTTTTAAATGAATGATTATAGTAGTTGCAAATAAGATTATTAACACAGTTGGAATGAAGTACTAAAGTAACTGAAAATATGTAAAAAAATAGGTGATGAAATAAATATATTATATGATTGTAATAGAATATTAATTATTATGTGTAGTAAGATTATTTTTTAAAAAAAAATGAATATTTTAAAATCCAATAGCTTTGATTTTTATTTATCTTATTGATAAGATTTGAAATAAAGAATACATATAAATAATCAAAACACTAAAATTGTATCTACTCATTGGATTTTGTTTTTCTTTTCCTGTAATAGGGATTTGACAAATATTATTTAAAAATGAATACAATTCACAAAATCCCAATTCTCCATAAAAAAGTTAATATATCTTTTAAGTTGACAATATACATATTATTTGGTAGGAGAATTGCATGAAATATAATATTTTTCTTATAGTTTGTATTTAAACTTTGGTATATATGGATGAGCACTTTTTATAAGCTTTTAAGATTATATGTGAGAGTGAATGAAAAGGGTAAAACGATAATTTAAGAAGCGGTACGTAATAATAGAGGCGCTGAATAACAACACCCTAATTATATTCTATCCAAAGTCTAATCTAAATTCAAAAGGTTGATGCTAAACGGATTTGATCAATTGAATTTATTTTCTATTGAATTTATTTTCTGTCAAATCTATACTGAAAGATATATTAAGCCTTTCTATATACAGTGCTATACTATCGTGCGCCCTGGCACATCTTGCAAGGTGTGCCAGAGCGCACCTAAGTATTTGCGCTCTACATGTGTCAATCTTTGTTGGTAATAACTAATTAATTAAGTCGATCTTATGTTTATTTGTCTTTTCTAAAAATTTTGTCCATCTTATCCAGATTACAATTTTCATGCTTTTACTCAAAATTCCAATCCTGATTATATCTTTATTCACTAAAGGCAATCTGAATTATTCGTCTCTAGGATTTAGACCAGTGTTTCAATATTGATATGTTTATTCAAGTTTGACTTGTGATAGGCCTGGTTAAATTTTTTATCTTTTAGAAAAAAAGAAACACCCAAGGAGATTAAGGTCGAACAACCTGTATGTAGTCAAGACCATAAATGAGCCGAAAAAATCACAGGTCTACACAAGTCTAACCAAATAACGAAATGAGCCGAAAAAATCGCAGGTCTACACAAGTCTAACCAAATAACGAAAGCAAAAAATGAGAAAAAAAGAAAAAGACACACAACCAAAAGGAAAAGTGTTTATTGTGTTTTTGTGCTTCTTTTTATGTGTTTTATGTGTGTAGTTGAGTCGGTTTTAGGTTGGTTTACTTGTCTAACCGGTCCATTTTAGTTGATTCCGTGTGTTTTCATTTTTTCTTTGGTGTTTGTATTTTGGCGTACTTTCTCGTGTCTTTGGTGCAATTTTTAGGTCCATTTTGGAAGATGAAAGAGAAGAATCGAGCCAAGTTCCGAGAGCATGAATCATTCCAAGAACCCTCGAGCCATTATCGAGTCATTAATGTGCAAGAGATCCAGAAGCCTAGTTCGCCTAGCGAACGTGTTCGCCGCATAGCGAGTGTGCACAAGACCCACAAGACCAGTTCGCCTAGCGAACGCGTTCGCCGCCTAGCGAGTGTGCACAAGACCACAAGACCAATTCGCCTAGCGAACTAGTTCGCTACCTAGCGAGTGCTAAATTGTTAAATGTGTGTGTTTTAGTGTGTGTTTGTGGTGTAGCTATATAAAGACTTGTGGCTTTGTATTTTTGGAACACAACTCTCATTTCCCAACTTTAAGTTGGGAAAATCCTCTCTATTTCCTTTTTCTTTTTATTTTTATTTTGGTTTGGAGTTTTATGAATCAAGTTTTCCGGCGAACTTCCAGCGACATTGTTTTGAGTAAAGTTTCAAGCTTTTGATTTCGTTTCTTCTCCCGAGTGCATGTTGGAGTGGGTAACTTAGTTTTAAGCCCCATTACCTAGTATATCTTTCTTGCTTTGGTAAAATTGATGTTGTGCTTGAGATTTTGGAAGAAAAGATTGTTGCTTTGGATCATGAATGTTTGACTAAGTGTGATAGGAGTTGAATTCTTGTTCAATTCATGCTAGAGTTTGATTTGACTTTCTAGGGTTTTTAGCAAACATGGCAATGGTTGAATTTTTGCGTGCTTTTGATCATGATGACTCCGATGAACCAATCTCTCTCTTTCCCCCTTGATTTCTCTTGCTCTCTCTATCTCTCTCTCTCTCTCTCTCTCTCTCTCTCTCTCCCTCTCTCCTTTTCTCCCTCATGCGCTCATGCTTTACTTGCTTCCTCATGCTTTCAACTAGTAGTTTAGTTTAGTTTAAATTCAACCCAAACCAAGCGATTAGCATGTCTAGGATGTTTTCGTTTGAGTGACTTTGACGACTAGGTAGTAACCGAAGCTCCGAATAGCCTTCCTTTGAGAACGACCCGAGTCGGGTAGCTCGGTTATCCATTGCCCACCAAAATTCTACTAAACAAATGGCGTCGTTGCCGGGGAAGGCGAGTAGGACGCCAAGTTTACTATCTAGTTGTCATTTGTTTCCGTGTTTCTCTTGCTTTGTGTTGTTTTTTCTTGGTTTTGCGTGTTTCTCTTGATTATTGCTTTGTTTTTCGATTTTTCTTGCTTTTTGCTTTGTGTGTTCGTGTATATATCATGTCGTATTAGTTTTGTTTTGTGTTTTCTTTCCTTTGCCTCGTGTGCCTTGGTTGTTTTGTTTTTCTTGTGCGAGGTATTTCGCTTGAGGAGCTCCGATGGATCCTTATGGCTATGCTTATGCCGGTAGCTCATCTCGTGGATGCCCCGACAACTATCATGAGGAGATGTACTCGTATGGAGGGCCGCCCTATCCGTATCCGAGCTCTTCTTACCCGTCATCGCAAGTTGATTTTGGTTATTATTCTTCGGGTCACGACGAGACGCCTCACTATTATCCGCCACCTCCCGTTTATTATGAAGAGACACCTCCATCCGAGCCAACTCGGGAAGCTTCTCGAGTCAATCTAGCCGAGATTATGGAGCATTTAGAGGAGTGCAATCGATCCTTTCGTGCTTCAATGGCTCCCATACACAAAAAGGAAGAAACCGAGTCCCTTGCTACATCCTCTCTATCATTGGAGCACCTATCGGTTGGCCAACCTTGTACCTCGAGTTCTGGAGCTTCAATTCCAACCACGGTTGCGCCTTCCGAACGTCACCAAGAGGTTTTGACGAGCACTCAAGAGGCACTTGCGAGCCTCATGTCGATCATTGAGGAGTTTCATAGTTGGAGATGCATTCCGATTCCATCTGTTCTTCAAGCTACACTTGAGAAGTTCGACTCTACCGTGGTCTCTTTCCTCGATTTGGACGCATCTCACATTTCGCTCGGTAGATATTGTTCTCTACGGCGAGGGTTATTCGAGAGAGCATCCGGTTAGAAGGCGAGTTTCGAGCTATGGTGGATAGGTTTGCCTCCTTGAAAGAGGTGGGCCTCACTCTCGTTTATGATGGAACACAATCTCTCGACACGAGTGAGGACATCGACGATTTGATTGTCATTGAAATTCCCCCTCTTGACAACTCGGACTTGCAATCTACGAAAGGTACGTCAAATTTCTCTTTCATTGATGGTGCTATGAGCTTTGATTCGATTATTGAGGATGGGAGCATGGATTCGGGTGTTGACATAGTGGATGGGTTAGGAGAAAATTTATTGGAGGATTCGATTGTGTTTAGCGATGTTGATAGTGCTCGGGAGGATGATATTGAAGTGGATGATGTAGTAGTTCATGATGTTGTGGATGTTGTTGAGGAGGATTCCGAGCTATTATGTGATGTCGTTGACCCGAGGTGTGTGTTGATTGATGAGTCGACTTGTGATGTTGAGTATAAGGTGATTCCTATGTTATTTGGGTCATTGTTTCGTATTGTTGAGGACCGTGACCATTTGGAGGAGTTTAGTGTGCCTACGCCCGTACTCCCGATGCTTGAGCTTGATGAGTACACCTTCGAGATAATTCAAATGATGCCCGGGATTGATTCGACGTGCTCTACGGATATTTTTATATTTTCGGAGGTCGAGTATGGGGCCTCGATTCGTAAAAAATCATTTCTTCTCTTGGTGGTTGTTGATATCCGTGCTCGGTTTCACAAGAATTCGGCCACGAGAGCTTACCTTGCCCGCCTTTGTTCCGTACTACCGTCGGGACTTCTCTTGAAAAATACAAAGGCGTGACATGATCGTCATTTTTTTCTAGATCCCGGTTGATTTTTGTTGGGGACGTCGAGCTCAAGACCTTAAATTGAGCGTTTCGTGGGAGGCAACCCGCGGTTATTGCATTTTCTCGTTTTTCATTTTCGTTTGGAAATAAATAGCCCCGCAAAGCACACGACACACGGTATTTTTGGAGAAGGAAACGAGACTCGGAGCCGAGCTTTTGTTGAAATTTGGGTTGGAATATGGCGAAGTGTGGAAAATTTGAGTTAAGTATGGAAATTAATGAGAAGTGCTCGTGTCGACCTGCTCGGCAGTACCGACTTGTTAGAGTCGAGCCAAAAAAATAATAATAATAAAAGAAAAAAATATCCCGGGAATCGAGCAAAAATTGTGTTCGAAAGTTGAGTTGAAAATTGAGATTGAAAAGTAGTGAAATATGCCTAAGTGTTGAAGTGCCAGGAATTCGAGGGCTCGAAATTCGAATTCGCTAGCTATAGAATTTTCGCTAGGTCACATTTTTGGACAGCAGCTAAAACTCGCGGGCTAGAATTCCAAATTCGCAGGCATGTGAAAATTCGCGAGGAAAGATACTTGGACTGAGGCTAAAATTCGCGGGCTCTAATCCACGTTCGCGAGCTGTGAAAATTCGCTGAGTTACAAGGCTTGGACAGACACGAAAATTCGCAGGCTCGAATTCTGTTTCGCGAGCTGGATGAAATTCGCGAGGTAAAAAAGAAGAGACGAAAGAGTCAACACTTTCCCACTCTCAAACCCTAAGTCCCAATCGTCTCTCTCTCTCCTAACCCAACCCACAGCTCCCGCAACTTCTTCCATCCAGTGTTTCCATCTGCAATTTCCGGCGACCCTGCAACTCCGGCGTTAGCGGCGACTGAGCTCCTCGACGGCATCTCCTCCGAACCTTCTGCACCCCCGCGGGATGTTCGATTTCCACGGCGGCCGAGCTTTCGCGATTTTCCAGCACGAGCGAGTTTCCACCGCCCGGAAATCACTTACTCCACCTCCGGCGAGCTCCCTCCTGCACAGCCCGGCATCCGAGAATGGGAGGACTACCCAAGATATCACTAAACACGTAATTACAACCGGCTCACTAGCCGGAATGGGAGGACTACCCAAGATATCACAACACACAAGCTGCCAAGAATTCAAGTGATGATTCTGCATATAAAACAATAGCTCCCCACCGGCAACCATTACAGTAAACAATCAGCACCCAAATAATAAAATCAACATGTGCAGAGATACATAACTTGCAATTGGAAATCAAATTCACTATATGTAAAATAACAAATGACAGGGAACTGAACACATTGTACAAGCACAAACAAATGTCTTATGCACTCCATTCCTTTGTTTGAAGCAATGAAGAATGCGCAACTATTGCACCAGCGGTGCACCGAACAATTCTGGATGGCTGACAACTCTACACAATCGATCAAATGTCTCGAGCACCTACAGCAATTCGCAAACAAAGAGCAACCCACAATTACCTGTTTTTGCTTCTAAAAAGAATAAAGAACAACAAGGAATTAAAGAATCTGCAGCACTGTTTTTTATGTTGCCATGTCCAACTCCACATTGGATCCAGTATTAATCTTATCAACCAGTTTGGAAAATTTGTCCAAACCCACACCGACAGATTCCCTCGACTTAATACTTTTACCATCGCCGAAAACGACCGAGCGAACATCGGCCAACCTACCAATTTCAAATCTCAAACTCGACACCCGTTTACCATCCTCCCCACGCTTGTCTGACCCGTCATCATGGCCGTCCAACAACTCCCTCAAATTCCTCCTAAACCCCAAATCCGAGTACACTCTTCCTCCATTTCTCAACAGTCCCCCATTATTCTCACCCCCATCATTATCCAGATTCTCGTTTTCCACCTTTCTTGTCTGAACTGGCCTCCCCACATTCTCAACCATCATACAAGGATTGGCCAAACCACTCCAAGAATGCAAAGGGAGCAATCGACTCAGCTCGGCCAGGCACTCCACCACCTGCCTCATCGACGGCCTTCTCTCTTTACACGGCCTCACGCACTTAGCAGCCAAAACCCCCAGCATTTTCCGAACCGTATCATTCCTAGGTGGAAAAACCCTAAGATCGTACACAGACGACAATTTTCCTTTCTTTATCAGGGGAATAGCCCAATCAACGACCGATGGCGGAGAATTCCCCATGTCGAGAGCCTTTCTACCGCTAATGATCTCCAGAAGAAGTATCCCAAAACTGAATACGTCCGTCTTCGTGCTCAGATTATCAGGCGTCACGTAACACGGATCCAAATAACCCATTGTTCCAGCTGGAGGAGTCGATTTGAATCTGTAATCATCCCCAATCCGCAAAGCCAAACCGAAATCACCCAATCTAGCATTGAAATTGCTGTCGATCAAAACATTAGCTGACTTGATATCACGGTGAATTACGGGTGGGTTTGAGGAATGCAGGGTTTCAATGGCTCTCGCGGTTTGCAAAGCCAATTTTACCCTCCTTCCCCAGGAGAGGGGCCTAGGGTTCGAGTGCAAGACATCAAATAAAGTTCCTCTGCTCATGAATTCAACCACCAGAAGGCGATCTCTTGATTCTTTCTTGGTGAACCCAACGAGATTGACGATTTTGGGGCTCTGGAGCTTGGATAAGATATCGATTTCATTTTCGAATTCGTTAGGGGTTTGGGAGACTGGGGTTTTTTGTGAGGGTTTCTTGACGGCGACGAGGCGGCCTCCGCGGAGAACGCCTTTATAGACGAGGCCATGGCTGCCGCGGCCGAGGAGCTTGGAATCGGAGAAATTGCTGGTGGCTAGCTCGAGATCTGTGTAGTCGAACTCCGTGATTTTGATGGGTTTTGTGTCGTCTCTTTTGTTCTTGGGCTGGGATGAGGATTTGGCATGGGAATCGGCGGTGGAGATCGATGATTGCGATGTACAGGAGAGATAATTCATCAGGATTCAAAAACTGTATGAAATTGACGTTGAGCAAACCAATGAGAGAGAGAGAGAGAGAGAGAGAGAGAGAGAGAGAGAGATTATGGAAAATTGTAAAACTGGAGATTTTTGTCTTAAGTTTGTACGTCCACTCCTTTTTTTCAAAATTCACTTTGCTTCCTACCTATAACTTTTATGGAGATCACTTTCTCCGATTGGCTTCGATTCGATAACGAACATAAACATTATTTATCCAACTGAACCGAGTTAAGACGCAACCTAGTGCTGTTAAATTAACGAGCTTGACTCGAGTTCGACTCGTTAAGTCTCAAGTTCGGCTCGGCTTGTTTGATAAATTAACCAGTTTCGAACTCATTTAAAGCTCGTTCGGCTCGAAAAGAATTTTTTTATATAATTTTCTATAGTTCGTCTCGTTAAATATGTACGTGTGCAAATACATTATTGTATATTTATTTTCCGACATCTACCCTCAACTTGAGGGAGTTTGAGAAGAAGAACATGCAACTTGTTCCCCATGCGAGTGAAGAATTGGTCGATCAATGGCTTAGTGAAGTCATTTGCAGCTTCATCCATTGTTGGACCATCCAATAGTGAAATGGATTTGTTTATAACCTTTATTTCTTGAATAAAATGAAGATCAACATCAATATTTTTAGTTCTTCTTTGAATAATTGGATGTATGACATGAAAACTGCAGCTATGTTGTCGACTCAAATGTTTGGTGCACAAGTTAGAGGATTATAGAGTTCTTTGAGCAATGTGTTGATCCATAGAACATCAGGGACAACGTACCCTGAACTCATATCTGCTTGTAGAGCAATCTATCACTAAAAAGAGTACCATCAAACTTAGACAAAGTTGGTAAACTGGGCATAGGACTTGAAAGCCTCTTGGGATCATGCATTTCGGCCCTCGACAAAATCAGTTGTATGTAAATTTGTTAGGTAAAGAGCATGCCTTCTTGTGTATGATGTATTTCCATACCAAGAAAGTGAGAAGAAAAACCTTATAAAGAAGATGAAGAGTGTCGTCAACTTGAAGAGGAGAACTTCAGGTAATAAGCATGTCATCCACATACGCAATAATGTAGACGATGTAACTGGAGGATTTCTTGACAAACAAAGAGGCATCAACAAGAGATGATATAAAACCTAAGGTAACAAGGACCATTCTGAGCTTATCAAACCATGTCTTAGAAGCGTGTTTAAGAGCACAAATTGCAACCTTCAATTTGCAGGCATATATTGTGAGATTCAGAGCCCCCCAATACAAATGACCCTTCAAGAGAGAAAAGAAAGAGGAGAGATTATGAAAGCAATTTTAAATTTTAAGAGATGAGGTGGTATCATAAAAATGTAAAGGTGCAGTGTAACAGTAAGGACATTAAATGAAAAAGTCGACAAGGCAACAACGGCAAAGGAAATAAAAATCGTCTTTATTTATCTAATTATATACCCCCTGCCTCATAGAAAGATGAAGCAAGTTCCAAAGCAGGGGAAACTTACAACAGTGCACCACATATCAGAAAAGAAAAAACAGAGAACATAAAATATCTATAAATTGAAATATTACATATACTATGTGGCGAAAGTAAATGGCGAAAAAACTCATAATCCTCCGAACGATATCATGGTTGGTTGGACTGTGCTTGATGATTTCAAACGAAATTTTAACAAGGCACAACAACAGTGCAAAAATAGTCGAAGTAACAGTGAAACAAAAACCAACACTCTATCCAACCCATTAAGATCTTGTGTATAAATATCACATGAACATAATTCCACACCTAAAGGATTAAGGACCAAAGCAAAAGCATGACAGGGTTGAATGATATTTTTTATCTGAAATTCTGTCTGGTCTTGATCATTCTTTTGAGTGTTGCTAACCAAAAGTTGCATTCATCCCAATCACTGGTCGTGAGCAGGACCTACAGATATCACATAAAAGGTGTACTTTTTAGTCAACAAGCATACATATAACATGAATGATTTTACTACTATGTGAGGATTCTTCCTGTACCTGGATTTGAAGGGCAGTGCCAAAATCACCATTGTCCAGGGCCTGACAGAGTTGAACAAGCTTTTCTGCAGCATTTTTAGATATATCTCCACTATTTAGCTTTGCAAACAGGGAACCTAACTTCTTCGAGTTATCCTCAATTTCCCGCTTCTTAGCAGGATTTGCACGTGATCCTCCCAATGCTTCACTTGTCTCATTGAAAAGTCTTGTTAAAGTTGCAATAACAGGCCTCTGTTGCGCTATAACATAATTAAAAAGTTGTTTTAGTAGCTGGAGAGTGAACTGACTTTAGTGATTAAACAGTAACAAGGATAAAGATTAGACCTCGAGACCAATGATTAAACACAATATAAATGAATTTAGAAATATGACCGTGATAGAACAATATAAACAGAAATTCAATCATCAACATCATCAACATACCCAGTATATTCCCAACAGGTTGGGGTCTGGGGGGTCAGTTGTACGCAGGGGGTCAGTTGTACGCAGACATTACCCTTGTAATTATACAAGGAGGCTGTTTCCATAACGACCCAAGGTGCGTTGCGTCGTTTGATATATTTTTTTCTAGAAACTTCACTAATAGAAGAAGCACTAGAATTTAATTGAGTCATTTTGATCTAGTCCATTATTAGCACTATGCCAGGAGAATTGTCAACAATGACTCTTCCAGCTCCATATGCAATGGACATATAAACAGAAATTCAATAAATGAAAATTGTCAATCCTGGCATGATTCCAGCCATGTGACTGGTAATAAAAATTAACTACAAGAATTGAAAAAAGAAAATTCATTTCAGTATCATTCTTTTAAAATTGTATTTTCCTTTTAAAGAATATAATATATGTACAGGTATATCTGTTCCGTTAAAGTTAATACTAATCACACGCATGCACTCATGCACGCACGCTCTAGAAGAAGCAAATCACGCTTCAAGATCAGATGAAAATCATAGATAAACAATCTTATAAATTTTAAATAATTTTATCAAAATTTAAACATATGACACATATATTTCAAATTAGACTAAATAACATAGGAATAAATAAGAATAAATTATAACATCAATAATATTACGACAAAGTTCAACTGATTAAATCCAACTTAAACATAGAGTGGGACAGATTTTTTACCAGGTACATTTGATGTATCAACTGTCTGCACAGTAGGAGGTGGAGCAGCAGGAGGAGCTGCTGGCTGCAGTGAAGCAGTCTGATTAGGACTCGGGGGTTGCACCAGGTTCATCCCTTGTCTTTGTACCCCTGAACTAGTTACAGGCATGAAACCTCCAGTTGGTTGAGTAGGGGCAAAGACCTTTTGCCCAGGAGTTGGAACCTGAGATGTGTTGGCACCAAATGATTGAACCCCCAGAGGACCAGCTTGATAGCTAGCATTAACAGACCCCTATGTCATAGATTTAAAGCAAATTTAGAGCTTTCGGTCAATTGTTGCAACAAATACAGAAAAAAGACAAGTTTAACATAACATACAGGATACAACTGGGAACCCAAAGTCGACGGCTGCTGATATTGCTCTGCATTTTTCAATAAAGGAGGTGTTGTGGGGACAAATTTCGCAGTGGGCTGAGTGTTAACAGGAGGTGGAGGAAAACTTCCCTGCAAGAATCGTGTTTCCATGAAATTCAAAATCAGATTCCAAAGTTGCTCTACTAGTCCAGACAAACCTGCAGACCAGCTTAAATTGAAAACTAAACAAATGGGAATATATATTACCGTCTGGGCTGGGGGTGCCGGGGAAGGGACAAATATGGATGGCTGAGGTGTGTTGGCCTGTGAGGTTGCCTGATATGCAGCAGGAGGATTGTAAGCCCTTCCATACGTAACAGCAGGCTGCTGCTGATAATTGTCTCCGTATGGACTGCTGTGAACAGTTGGTTGGAACTGGGATGGTGCTGTATTCTTAGGAAAACAAAAGGAGGATTTAATATCTAGAATCAAGATCGTGAGCAAAGGATAAAACACTTCGATGCAGGGAATCGGATAGAGATACCGAATAATAATGTTGAGAGGCATCAACAACACCATAACCCGATTGATCCCCATATGCAGGTCCAGTTTGCATTTGATTGTTCACTGTTCTCTCAACTTCTTTTTCTGCTTATATGTAAATATTTATATATCAAAAGAACAAAAAACAGGAATTGGAATCTAAAAATTAGCCTAAATGAAAGCTAAAAATAGATCAAGAAATTTATCCAAACAAACTTAGGCACAGGAATTGCACAAAGAATGACTGCAATTGAATAACAAATCTCAGAGTGTAAATGGGATGGGAATTGGCAACATAGCATCACCTCGTATTCTAATTAGGTCGACATTTTGATCATAATCTTTCCAAAGGATTTGATTTTCATAATCCAGATATACACACATAGAATCACAAACTTCACACAAAGATTGAGCAAGTGTGAGAACAACTTCCCAACGAATTCAGTATTGCCCTTCTTATCCAAATTAACTGAAGTTAAATTGTGAACTTCAAACAAGATTTACGAAAGATGGGTAACGGTACAACATTTACATTAGGGTTTTAAAGCAAGCTTGTACCTGAGCAACAACTACTTCAGAGTGCATCTAAGTTACATTGCTGGAGACAGAAGGATTATAATCTCCAATTACGTTACTTTAAGAACGAAAAATAACATCCAAAAAATCGTTTTAGAAGAACTCGGCAATCGAACTATTCCAATATTCTACTAATCCAGTAACATTTGATGTCAGTCAAGATACAGAAGCACTTCTACATTCCAAAAATCCATGCCACTATTATTTAACCTCAACCTCATATGAAGCATATTTTGAAACATCGTAAGTGCATCCCACAAATAAATATAGAGCTGGCAAAATCTACGTCTAAACAACCCTGATATCATTTTTTATTCTTTCTTTCATTCATTTTCTCGGCGTGTTTATGGCTGGATGGGCACATCAAAAATCATAATTTCATACTCTTTTCAGCTACATATTACAAAAATAAATCAGAAGAGGTTGCATAAATTTGCACCTTGCTCAGTAGACCGAGAAATGCGATCACGTAAGATACTAAGTTCCGTAGACAATTCCTCTGTGCCAAGAAGATTCAAATACTCCATCGCTGTAGTTAAAAGCCCTTGACTTGCTAATATTTCAGCATATTTCTCAACTAGTTTACATAATGAAGCACTAAATCGCTTCTGTCCGGTAGCCAAAGCAAAGACAATGGTCTTCTCCATTAAATCCTTTGAGAAAAAAGAAATAAATGTAAGGCCATATTACATTACATCTAGCACAAGTCATCAGCAATATGTAGTAGTCGGTGCATGCTTACCTGGAGACGGTCTACATAAGGCTTTCCATCCTGATCTTTTGCCAAATTCTTCGACCAGATTTCCACAGTCCTGTCTATATTTCCAGCACAAATGTAACACAAAGTTGCAGCAGTAGAATCACCTGCAGCCATGAGTCTAGCAGCAAGTGTGTCGCATAACTGAGCCCACTGCTCTGACTGTGCAAACTGAATCATAGCATACAATGTTAATAATGATTCTTTGTACACAGCAAGTTACCTTAATCTCACTACTTAAAGATTCTAGAGAGAAAGAACAGGTCCATTCTATTTATCATCAAGAGATAGTATGTGCAAACCAATTAAAGTAAAATTAAACCTTAAATGTACAAAAGGAAGAGCAAATAAAGAGTGTCAGTATTTACAGACAGCTTTGACGGCGCCAAGTTTAAAATTAAATCCCATTACCTTTGATCATGTTACGATTTCATGTCATGACCTAGACAGTTTCTCTGTTTCGGCTTGGACAAAAAATAGTGTTGTAATACTATTACAACACATCACACATATATACATGCAAATAATAATCAGTTTTAAATGGCAAATGGAGATCCGAGGCGATTTTCCCGTGGAACGGCCACCAGGCGAGAGGCGAGGCCTCGACAACAGAAGGTACCAAAGCGTAGAAAAATAATACAGATAGTGCATTCAATATTTAAGTTGAAATGGAAATATCATAAAACACCACAATAGAAACAGAAACGCCAAATAAAATTGGATAGAAAACATAACATTAAAAACATAAATGATATATACTAAATTAAGGGCAAGAGATAGAAAATAAATTAAAAATAAATAAATTCAGTAAAAAGTAAAATAGAAACTAAAATAAGAAAAATAAACAGATAAAAAATGGAAAGAAAATACAAAACTGAAATTGGAAAAGGAAAATTTGGAAAAAAAAAACAAAAACAAAAACAAAAACCAAAACCAGCCCAGGTCCAAATAAATAGAAAAGAGAAACGGCAAAAAAAGTCGAGAAAAAAAAGGAAACATGAAAGGCAGAAACAAAGCACAGAAAGAAAAGAGAGAAGGCAAAAACAAAAAAAAATAAAAATAAACAGAAAAGCCTTAAGGAAAAGCAGAAATACGGAAGAATGGAAACGGAAAAGGGAAAAAAGAAATGGAAAAGGCGATAACCCTAGTATGTTCGATGGTGTGTGAATTCAGGGTTAAAGGAGAGCACGAAGTCAATAAGTTATCAAGGTACTTCCTGAAACACTCAAAAACTGGAGGTTCCTGGGCCAGGGGCGCGTCTGTACGTCGCCTTTGGCGAGGGAAAACGCATGACGGCCGCAAGGCACCTGCCTCAGCGTGAGGGCCACCTCAGGCGAGGAGTATGCAAATTCCGATGGTCCCTAGAACCTCTCACCATGGTGGTGCCATTGAAACTATGATAAATATTAATTTGCATAAATAGTTGGACAACAACATCAACATCAACATACCCAGTATATTGCCAACAGGTTGGGGTCTGGGGGGTCAGTTGTACGCAGACCTTACCCTTGTAATTATACAAGGAGGCTGTTTCCATAGCGACCCAAGGTGCGTTGCGTCGTTTGATATATTTTTTCTAGAAACTTCACTAATAGAAGAAGCACTAGAATTTAATTGAGCCATTTTGATCTAGTCCATTCTTAGCACTATGCTAGGAGAATAGTTGGACAAAAGAAATAAAAAATATGGCGCTAGCTGAAACTAAGAAACGCGTAGGAATAATATAGATATAATATGGCGGGGCATCACACGCTAATGGTATACCAAGTAAATAAAAGAGCAGTCCGTTAAAGTACAGTTTATCCATTACCAGCATTTAAAATATTTTAACTCGGTTTCAAGAGAGAACAAACTTACGGTGCAAAAGAGAGCAAGAGTTTCCTTCCATGATTTTAGAGGTCTGGTGTTAGCAATGCTCATTAGGTCATTGTTCACCATGGCCGAAACAACCTGAAGCATTTAATAAGTATATTATTTAAGAAAGAAAAAGGACACGCAGACATGCACAACACACAAGCGTCGAAATCAGCACCAAGAAATCAACTAATTTCACAAAGAGAATAGGAAAAATGTTAACAAAGTTGGCAATCTAATAAGTGATAGAGTTACCTTTAGGTAGGGAGTAGTACTTGTCTTGAGGTACTGGTCACGTGTGTTATTCCATAAGGAATCACCACCTACATGGGCAATAACCAGAGCATCCGCCAATCTATTTGCAGAAATGCATTGTGCAACTGCCCCCTTGTAGTCTCCAACAATTAAAGCACGTTGAACAGCATCATCAAATGAAGAATCGGGAATCTCTTCTTGTCCGTCGGTTTCTGGATAGGTTTCGTTTACAGAGTCTCCAACAACAAATTCATTCTTAGAATTGGAAACTGGTGTGTCTGCCTTGGGACTTGAAAGATTGTCAAAGAAATCCTCTCCGTTATCAGTTGCAACAAGGGCAGATACTCGATACCCAGAAGCTCCTTCTCCAATAGTTGTACTCTCATCATGACCAAGAGTATTTACCTGCTCGGAAACATCATTGTTTAAAGTATCGCTTTCTTCATCAGGCGTGCTGAAACCAAGATGAGAAAGCAGCTTGGACCTTGCAGTCCCATCCTCATTAAACATAACTTTCATGAAGCCCCATGTTTCCCTCTCCTCCTCAGATCTGGCAAGAAATAATAGGTTACAGAAAAGTTCTGGCTACAACCATGCATGTTATAACAGCTTACTTCATCTGGAAGGGGGTGCTATGGAATAAAGAAAACATACTCAGATTCTTGAGATTTCCTTTCGCACAAAAGTTTAATTGCTGATCTGTCCCCATTTTGTATAGCAGCTTCAAATTCGGAGGATCGGCTAATCAAACCATGTTCAGTAACTAAATTGTGCACAAAAACCTGAAAATGATAAAAATAGTTACGACGTGTACATTATAAGAGGCAATCCACAATATAAGTCCCTCATTGTACCTCAGAAATTCCAGCAGGAGATTCAGAATGGAATGATACAAGCTTTCCTCCAAAACCAAATGAAACTCCAGCTTTTCGCTTGTACCACTTAGGGGCCTTTAAAGGTGCTACAGATAAGATGAAATTTGAGATTTGACAAAACAAAACCTAAATTAAACAACAGAGAGGAGACACATATTTTACATATATTTTTAAGGAGACCAACTAATGCTCTTTTAAACTAAGATTCTGCAAAGATAATCAGAAGAAACATCACAACTATGTGAGATTTCAGGTTTCATTTTGTCCTTTATTTATAAGTCTCACATTAAGTGCAACGATCTTCAATATACACTTGACCGACCACAATCAGGAAGAAAAGGGTGGACGGTTAATACACGAAGTACTGTGGACTGATAATATACAGACAAAATACCATGCAGCATCCAAATACTAACTCAAACATCAGAGCAATGAAGGGAAAAGACAGGAGATATGGAGGCAGCGCCGTTGATTTTGAACATTCAGTGAACTTGTATATAATCTAACAATACAGTCGTCAAACATCTTGTGTGATAAATTCGAGGGTATAAAATATGAAGGGCCAATGGAATGCCAAACAATACTAGAAATTTTAAACAACCAAGCTAATGCATTCAGGTAGCGATTGAATATGATTCTTTTTTTCATTTTTGTCTGCTCGGTCAAGATTCATCTCATTGAAGTTGAGAATGAAACAAAAGAATTCCACAAAAATATTGTTCATTTCGTCTCACTTTTTTTTCTCTACAATCACATTAACACATGAAAAAAATAAAAACAATAATTATTGTATATTTTCCATCAAAAAATACTATTCGTACATTCACATATTTGTAACTATCAATCTTATGTTTTTACATCATATTATCTTTATTGTTCTTATATCCATTCAATCTAAAAATCTATCTCACTTTTTTCTAAAATATAAATATTTTCACTTTTCCATCTCTATGTTATTTTCTGAAAAACCGTATATCCAATCACAACCTTAAAAAATATTAAATGCTTTTTTTTTTCAGAACAATAATTCCTTCTATTCTCCCCATGAAAATGGGTAAATTTCTTAGCATCTAAAAGAGGATACCATACCTGCTCCAACACCAGCTTCTCCAACATCATATCGACCAGTACCCTGCAATTAAAAAGAGAGCGACCCAGTAAGCACAGAGCCAATTCCACAAATTTTATTAGGACATTGATGAAACCCGAAAGGTAAAGAAAGATTAGTTTATAAAATCACAATTCTACTAAAACTATTCACAATGCATTAATTCCAAAGCATGAGCGAAATGCGATTAGGTACACATTGATTAAGAAGGTAGCACATGGCATGAGGCATTGCGAGGCAAGGCCTGGGCGCCACTAAAATAGATGTAACAAGGGGCCTTGGGAAAGGCACTCGCCTCATGTGTAGAGACAGCGCCTGGAAGATAAACTAATTAGGGTCTGGGTGTAGACATTGAAATTTATATATTTTTTTATTTTTTTATTTTTGGACCTAAATTCAACATAAATAACATATTTAATTAAAAAAATAACTAGCTTTCTCGTTTACCAAGTCAAATCTTAGGATTTCAGAAATGGGTCATATCAAATCTTAAAGGAGCAATCACATTGCACCCTTCGCAAAGCAATTTTGGTAGGATTCTATATTCTCGACCTATAAATAGAAGCTCTCCCTAAAGCCAAAAAAACACACCTCATAAGTCATAGCTCAAGTCTCAAGTTCAAGAGCTAGCAAGAATTCTCTTGAGGAGATTCAAAGAATTCTTGAAGATTTAAAGATTTGAAGGTGTTCTTGAAGATCAAAGGCATTCAAGTAGAAGACATGCAATCCACAATCAAGTCTCCGAGCATCCAAACTACGTTAACAAAAATTTAATTTGATGAACAAGAAGGTCAACAAGAAAATGAGGGAAGCCCATGCACTCCTGTCAAGTAAAATACAAGAAGATCGCCAACCACGGCATCATCATTCAAGTTGTGTTT
>CACSLK010003174.1:8559399-8573170 GCA_902706635.1 Striga hermonthica
AATGGTTCGCTCGAATGACTCGAAAATGATCGTCGCTTGGGATTCGTTATGACTCGTCTTTAACCCTCGGAAAAATCCTGAAAATATACAAGAGCACGGAAAAGTACGCTAAAATATAAAATGACACGAAAAACACAAAAACACTCGAAAAACGATAAAATGGACAGGTCGAACCTAAAACGAACCTAAAACCGACTCGAACACACATAAAAACACATAAAAATAAGCACAAAACATAACAAACAAGGTTCAGACATTCCATAAATATTATTTAGCCAACTTAGGTATTTTAATATCACTTTTACTAATATAACCCTTTAATTTTTTGTAATTTTATATAGTGAGATATTAAGTGACTAATATTTTGATTTGTTTCCTTCAATTAGCTATTGAATTGTAAATTTATTTTAAAAGTTGATAACTTTTGTATTTCATATCGGTTTTACATATATGATATATCAAATTAATCTTCTTTTGATGATCTTCGATTTGACATCCATATTGTATATATGAAATAAATAATTTTATTTATCTTTATAATAATAAACAATAATAATATTATTAAAAATCATTAGAAAAATAAAAATATTTATCAATGGATATATTTATGTTTAATGTAAAGTGAGACACTAATTTACTAATATATCCCTTATTTTTGATTTGTTTCCTTCAATTAACTATTGAATTGTAAATTTATTTTAAAAGTTGATAACTTCTGTATTTCATATCGGTTTTACATATATGATATATCAAATTAATCTACTTTTGATGATCTTCGACTTGACATCCATATTGTAATATATGGAATAAATAATTTTATTTATCTTTATAATATAAAAAATAATAATATTTATTAAAAATCATTAGAAAAATAAAATTGTTTAACAATTGATATATTTATGTTTAATGTAATTACATGTTGTAAGTTAAAAAAATTATTATAATATAACACAGGTAAGTCGCACAAATAAAAAGTGTCATACTAAATATATAATAATATATATATTTTTATAAAAGGTATTGAAATTTTCAATTAATTTTTCTCATTAATTTTATATTTTAAGAAAAAATTAGCAAGCACCCGTGTAATACACAGATGTTGTACTAATAAACATATAAAACATGCATATTTTCACATATATGATCGATTTCTCGGTTAATATGCATACACTTGGAAAGGAACCAAGAACCAAAACCGAAACATGTACAAAATAATCAAAAACTGAAAAAATAGTTTTTTTTTTAAATAACCGGACCGAACCGGTTTTTTCCAATTCGGTTATCAGGGTCTCGGATATAAAATCCCACCTCTAAATAAGTCGTGTTCTTTTTCTTTCTCTAGTTCCTTTTATTTTCTTTTAGATTTCTCTCAAGTCGAACCGTTCATTTTGATTGCGACTAATTGAATTCCGCATAAAATCGAGAAATCGGACGATCTCGAAATAATCTGTAGGCGCGGTGGGCATGGCAATGGATGAGGGTTCTTCTATGGGTTTGAGAACGGCTTCAAGTGCAGCCTCCTCTGCCTCAACTCCCATAGACTCGTCAAATATTGGCTTTCAGGTTGTTTGCATTTCCTTTTTTTTTTTGGTTCTGTTTCCAGTTTCATGCTTTCTGGAATCGTTGAATGGGTTTTCTGGATTTGACATGTATGACTGTTTTCTTACATATACACTCAGCTGTTGAAGAAGCATGGATGGAAAGAGGGGACTGGACTTGGTGTTGATGAGCAGGTGCGCTCTCTCTGCCCCTCTTCCCTCCACCTATTGATGTACTATAGTATTCGACGATTTGCTCGTGTATTTCTTTGATTTAATTAATGTATGTGTTTCTAGAAAATAATGGATTAGATCAAAATGGCTCAATCAAATTCTAGTGCTTCTTCTATTAGTAAAGTTTCTAGAAAAGAATATATCAAATGACCTTGGGTCGCTATGGAAACAACTTACCTTGTATAATTACAAGGGTAAGTAAGGTCTGCGTACAACTGACCCCCCAGACCCCAACCTGTTGGGAATATACTGGGTATGTTGATGTTGATGTGAATTAATGTATGTGTTTCTGGACTTGATTTGGTCCGTTTTCTTAAATGTGCTACTCAGTTCTTTAAACTTAAAAGGTGTTTTGTTTTGGATTTTGTATGGTCCATTCTTTTGAGAACTTGGGAGGGGAAAAAAAACCAGAGTATTGGTAGTATATCCGTCTGTTGTAATGTTGGGACAAACAGGCTCACTGGCGTGATTTCTGTGACGGAACTAGCTTTGATTGTAATTGTGGATAGGATTTAACATATATTACCATTTTGTCCATAACATTATATCTTGTACCTTTCTTTGGATACTCACTCTTTTTTTTTTTAAGTTCTATTGTAAATGTTCTACTATTATATTATGAGGGTGATTGAATTTTGGCGGTTGGGTTGGTTTTGAGTTTTGATTCTTTAGTCTGTTTACCAATTTTTTGGCAGAGTTGGAAAATGATGAGCTAGACGGCTTATAAATGCGACCTTATTGCAGGGGCTTTTGGATTTCTGGCCTCTCTGTTTTTCTTCATTTAAAGTTGTTGCGTTGTTATTCCTTGAAAACCAATGCAATAACCTCTGAAATATGAACCAAGTATTGCATTGGTTTTAGAATAAAATAAAATGTAACAGTTGGTCTGTGATTGCTAAAAGTGGATATCCTCATTGATGAAGGGCTTATCGATGATAGGAGTTTCTAAATAATGTTTGAGACAGTGAGCCCTTTTAGGCAGTGATTAAAAAACCATCTTAAGAAATAAAGATGACCTTTCAGATGTTTGAGATTATGCGTCCATAGAGAGTCTTTATTTCAGTCTCATGTTTGACTATTTTCTCTTAAAGTTTTCAATCTTTTGATATGTAATTAAGCTAAAAAATGGGGAAAAGAATCACAAACAATGAGAATTCGTAGGTTAGATTTGTTTGTTAGTCATGTTTACACGTCTTTGGTTCTCTCACGAGCTCGGCCAGCATAACATTAGATGGGTGATAAAGTATGAACTTTTGTTTCCATGCTTTATTTTCCATGTCTTGGTTTGTGCTCTAGAAGCTTAACCTGGTTGGAAATGTCCAATCAACTCTTGATTACAAGTTTACTACTAAGTCTACACTAACTAAACTTTCTAAGGAATGGACCTAGACAAGATGAGAGATGACAATGCCATAACTTTTGAGTACCTCAATTTGGTGTTATATTCTTCACCTATCATGGAGAATACACATACTTGTATTAATTTCTAACAACGTAATACATATACTTATCTGGGCAGTGTCACTTATTCCACACAGGGCAGGCTGGAGCCGGTGCAGGCTTTTGTTAAGAAAAATAAGCGCGGTTTGGGAGCAGATAAACCCAAGAAGGCAATCGAGCACTCAAAGACCAATAGTGCAGATGATCCAAAAGTAAGTGCTGATTTTTCCTTTTGCCGCACCATGTTTTTTTTTTTTCTTTTTTCTTGTTCATTATTTTGATTATGCTGTTTATATTGGTTTGAAGCCTGATTGGTTTGTATTGGTTTATCATATTTCTTGCTTAGTGGTACTACATCTCGTGTGATCTTAATAATTATGAGGCGCCAATTAGAACTTCTAGACTTCTTTGAGAAATATGAACAGATAGAGTTAACCGTGATACCATTCTATCCAGGTTTCATTTCAGTATCGAGAATAACAACCGTCGATTCTTACTTATAGTGACAGAGGGCTAGTGGTCTTCAAAATTTATAAACGAAAGCTTCTTTCAGTCTATGTGTTGTTTGATTAACACTTGATCCAAAAAGTACGGGGTATTTTGTTTGAAGTAAGGACAAATTCCTGATTGTCCAGAAAAGAGTAAGGGTATTGAACTTTGTATTGACAGAATAGACTAATGATCTAGAAAGTTCGGGAACTTTATCTGATTTAGGAGTGAAATCCTGATGTTGTAGAGAAGGTACGAATATTGAACATGTGAAAACCAAAATTGTATGTTTAGTTACTAAAATAGGTCAACCGAATCAAGAAAATTACTGTAATTTAACATTAGAACAGCAATAAAAGATTTGTGAAGAGCCGAATTGGAGAAATTCTCTGTAACTGTTATTCATTGATTCAAATGAACAAGCATGCACACAAGGCTTTTTATACAGAATGGTGAGTAGATTGAAAACGCAAATAAGGAAGTGACACGTGGAAATGAAGCTACTACCTAACAGACAATTCTCGTGACTATAACTGGGCATGTAAACAAAACAAACTATTACTTCATCCCCTCTAAAGTTGGACATGGGTAAGAGAAAATATGCCCAGCTTGGAAAGCAGCTGCTGAAAATGAACACCACCTAGAAGCTTGGTAAAGACGTCCACAAGCTTCTCGGCCGAACTAACATGAAACAAGTAATAAAACAATCCTTGAAACGCTTTTGAACCACGTGACAATTGATCTCTAATTCATGAATCACTGGATTAGCTGCAATGTGCATGGCTGCGCCCTGTTATCACTATGCAACGGAAAAGGAAGAGGAAGAGGCAACTGGAAGTTAGGACAATTTAGGAAGTCCAGTCGAGCTCACTGAGCAGTAACCCTGATATTTGGCTTCCGCAGTAGATTTGGAAACTGTAACTTGCTTCTTGCTTTTCCAGGATCTAAGATAAGATCCTAGCCTCCTAAGAAAACACAAAACCAGTACTGGACTTTCAGTTACCCTTGAATGCAAAGAGACCCAAAGCAGGGCACACTTTAAGATAAGAAAATGAATTGCAGCATTCCAATGTGAAGTGTGTGGTTTAGCAACAAACTGACTCAATTGCTGGTCTGAATGGGTGTTGTCAGCTCGAGTAGAATTTAGGTACATTAACTGACCAACAAATAAGCTGTTTGTATCTGTATGGATCCTGATCCTCTTAGGGTTGTCCCTCATGTGCCATTAAATGCAAGTTCGCAGGAAAGGGTGTTCAACCCGACCTACTATTCTCCATGTAGAAGTTCCTCAGCAGATTATTGACATATTTCTGTTAACATAACAAAGTACCATCTTTACTCCTTGCAGTATGCATATCCCCAAAAAATACTTAGCACCATCCCAAATTTTTATAGTAAAGGCTGCATGAAAGAAATCCTTAACCTTCTGTATGAGAGCCAAGTCAGATCCGCTGACCAAAAGATCATCAACATATTCCAAGGTACCAACAAGATAAGAAAGGTTGTCTCAGATGTATAGCGAAACATAAAACCAGCAGAAGAGGGTTTGTGAAACCTAAACTGTAGAAGTTTAGTAGTGAAGTCCTGATTCCATTGCCGTGAAGCTTGCTCGAGCATCTAAACTTCTTTGCAGCTTGCATACATGGCATGTTGGCCAGCAGAAGCATCAGCATAACCCAATTGTGGATACATAAACACCTCTTCTGTCGTGAAGCTTGCTCGAGCATCTAAACTTCTTTGCAGCTTGCATACATGGCATGTTGGCCAGCAGAAGCATCAGCATAACCCAATTGTGGATACATAAACACCTCTTCTGTCAAGTAACCATGGAGAAACGCATTGTTGATGTCCAGCTGAAAAATAGGCCAACTTTTCTGTGTCGCAACAGCTATCATCAATCTAATGGTGACTAATTTGGCAACTGTGGAGAACCAATCTGTGTAATGAATGCTGAGGCAAAAACTTGGTTGAAGCTCTTAGCAACTAATCGGACCTTATAATTTTTCGATAGCCCCATAAGAATTATGTATACCAGATTCATCGTGATGGGAAAAATAGGTAACATAATCATGATGCCACAAAGGAGGCGTTGTGGTTCTTGGGGATCTAGGAATTGATGGAGAAGTAGGAGTAAGGTTGTGTGATTCATTTTATAGCAAGCGGAACAGGTGCTGAAATGTCACATATGACAGGTGGACAAGGGAGAGTACCTCAGATGATGCATGAGAAGCCAAATAAGGAAAAAGACTGGGAAATGGTTTAACATCTCTTGAAACGAAGTATTTATGGCTGTCCAAATCTTACTAATGAAGCCTCTTATTGCCCTGAACATATCCCACCAAAATATTTTTATGAATTCTGGTATCAAAATTAGCCATTTCAGGATTAACATTTGCTGCATACATGAGACAACCAAAAGGATAAAGTTTCTGATAGATAGGAGGTAGATTATAATTCAAATGTTGTCACCCAAGTGAGAAGTGCAGTACGTACCCCTTTTATAAGATGTGCATCATGTAGTATAGAAAAAGGCCCAAAATTGTATAGGAAGATTGGCTTGAAACACAATGGCTCTGGCTGTATAAAGAAGATGTCTGTGTTTCTCTCACCAAACCATTTTGCTGAGGCGTGTAAGCACAAGTGGTTTGATGAATAGTCCCTTTAGACTGGAAATAAAACAAACAACAATGATAAGGAATTCCAGTCCATTGTCCCTTTTTACTTTCTTAATTTTCTTGTTAACTGAACTGTCATATTAGTGGAATCCTGTAGAAGTTTAGGCACTTGTGTTTTATTCCTGGACAAATACACCCACCCAAGTAGCTTGATTGAATTCATTCACTAGTAATGGGTATTAGTGGCTGATGGTTCTTTACAAGGACCCCAAACATCTACATTTATCAACTAAAAAATGACAGTAGACTGTAAGGAAGGCAAAGGAAAAGGTGATCTATGATGTTTTAGTTTTAAAAGATAATCTGTATGTTTAGTTTTTATGACAATATTCACAGGACCTCATTTCATCAATGTCTGTTTGAGTACGTAGGGGTTTCAGAAAAGATAATTGCTCCAGAGCATTATAAGGAGCATGTCCTAGTGCTAAGTGCCAGTAATACAAAGATTTGCGAGAAGAAAGGGATGAAAAAGCTGTAGTGGTGGATTTGGGCGCATCAAGGCTGTTATCTGAAACAAAACATAGTGTTTCCGTATTATTTTCCCTGTAGCACCCTGCTCCTCTCAACGTCCTGAAATATGCAATGCAATGTACAGAAGTAAACACTCACGAAGATTTAGGTCATTATGAGCTGCAGATGGAGTGTATAGAACATTATGAAGAAGTATGATGTCAAGAATATGGACTGAACTAACATGATTGACTTGCTAAGTTGATCCATCGGCAATAGTACAGTGGTTTGACAAGAGACTGGTTTAAGATCCTTCATGTTATGCAAAAGTCAACACACATATGGCTACTAGAACCAGTATCAAGTATCCAAGAGCCAGCACATTTCTGAGTTCAAAGCTGTTTGAATTTGAAAAAAAAAAATCTGGGGTATTCATCTGTGAATTCTCTTCTCCTTGTTTAGCTCCTTCTGCAGCTCCTACTCGAACATTGTTTGTTATCTTCTCTGCTCTTTGAGCTTTGTTTACCACTCTGGAACACCATGTAGCATGAAATATTCTTGTGCTTCATGTCCATCTGCTGAACAATGTTAACAGAGGAGTTGTGCTTTCTCTGGTAAACACGTCCTTTATTTTGTACTCTCATGTTAGTCATCAGATTAGGCTTTGAACTAATCTTCCCAACCTTTTTTCACCATCATTGCTGCTAAATCTCCTTGTTCGGGAAATTGCATATCAATTGAAATCTCTGCCTCTTCACCCTTTGCAACATGGAATATGCTTTTCACATCTTGCATTGACTCTTTATGTGCAATTTCTGATTGAACCTGATCAAACGATTCATGCAATCCCATGAGAAACTGCAAAAACTTTGTCTGAGCTTCATCTTCCATGATATTTTTACTAACTGGACAATCCCATCAGCGGCAGTTTTAGATTTGCCATCTGATCCCAAAGCCTCCGTACTTATGTATAATAAACCACGAGCATGGTGAGTAGATCTAAAACCTTAAAATATGCAAGTGACGCGTAGATGAAGCTACCTACCCAACAAACAACCCACGTGTAAACAAAATGAACTACTCCTTCAATTTGAACTGGAAAGCAGAAGAAGATATCGCTGAAGGTGAAATCGACATTAGCTGAATTAAAATTAAAATGTTAAGAAAACACAATCTAAAAACAGCATATCAGTGACTTTCAAGCAAAACTTAAAGATTTGAATACGATGTTATATTTTATGTTACTTACCATACATGTATCCTCTGCATATGTCCATGAAAATTGATGTCCTTGTGTCTAGTTTCTAGTTATGTGTGAAATAATGGTCTTGAAATTTATTTTCTGGTAGGCTGCATAAGCTACAGTTGACTATAAGTTCCTCACATTATGATTTTATCCATGCTGGATTAATGGGCGGCAGATTTGTGTGTGTGTGTGTGTGTGTGTGTGTGTGTGTGTCCTGCTAAAAACTATAGGGTGTCAAGTAGATAATAAGTTGAACGAGCACTTACGAAACATTGTCTATGAAATAACAATGTGAAACTAACAAATACTCCATCAATGTTCTGCCAAGGTTTTTGAACTTCTTTAACTGCACTTGTCTATTGCATTACAATTGGTCAAATACCCTTCAGAGTATTCTAACAGACCATATTTTCAGCTTCCCAAGAGTAAAGCAAAGAAAATCTCAAAGAAGATGAAGAAAATGCAAGAGTTGGAGAAACGGTTGCAAGAGAAGGAATTCGATCGTGCTTTCTTCAGGGAGTTTTGGCCAGATAATGTTTGACTGTGTTTGTTTTGAGTAATGCATTGAACACATGTAAACCATCCGACGGCTCCATAGAAGTTTTGTACAGTTGTATCAAATAACTTGATCATTAAATAGACCATGAAAAAGTTATACATGTGAAACCAAGTTGGTTTAAATACATAAATTTGATTGATAATGTGTAATAAATTATAACACGGGGGTGCTTTGCACATCTCATGGGAAGTAACCCTCCACAAAAATATGCAATGCAAATACTGAAAGCAAAAACTAGACGAAATCCAAAATGATACGTTATGTTTGATTCAACACATGAAGCCAAGATGAGTCTAGAAAAAATATAAAATATATTCCACAAAAATAAAGCAGCAGGAATTAAACAGCCACAAAAATTAAAGCAGCAGGAAATAAATCAAAACAGCTTGACTAAGCTATTTCTTCTTCAAGAAAAAGAAGAGGGGCTAGCGCAGTGGCGCGTACCTTTGCTCGGCGTGTATCATGTCCCGAGTTCGAGTCACCTGGGGGGAAATTGGGAACCAGTATTGATCCCTTTTTAAAAAAAAGAAAAAAAAAAGCTTTTTCTTCTTCAAAATTGCCCATCTTGTAGATAGAAAGAACACCTGATTAAACAGCCCCATGTTTTTTTTTTTTTAATACAATTGAATGTACTTGCATATTACTTTTACAAGATATTTCACTTACTACAGTCCCTATTCTACCTAATTATATATATTTTTATTAATTAGATAATAATAATTTTGGTAAATAATATTTACCTTTAAATCAATTAAAAAAAGATTAATAAGAGAATATTCCATGTAGAGTAAATGGTTGAAGATGATGATACCAATTGTAACACCCCGCTAGCTTATTAAAATCAGAGTCAAATTTTTGGAAAATCTTTTCTAAAAATACGTATTAGTTTGCGAAATCGTGATTCGGGATGCTACTGAAAAACCTTTCTTTTCTGGAAATCCGTTATCCTTTTTGAGTTAAAACTATTAAGAGAAACAGACTATAATTACTTAGACAAACATGTAATACTGTATATATAATCTACTCATGTCTGTAAACTGGCTGGTCAACAGTATAAAACTGGACCAGATACTGAATAGGCCGACTATAATAAAAATCAGTCGGACCCATGTGCACACCCTAGTGGTCAGATCTCGCCACTAGAGCTTAGAATGGAATAACGCAAACTGGCCACCACTCTAAGCGGAACTGGTATATACATACCTCGAACATAATAGTTGTAATTATACTCAATGAAATACTCAGTCTCAGTCCCCACCTGAACTGCTGGTTTGAAAATGTAAGTGCTGCTGGCTGATCAAACTTCATAGAGCTCGGAAAATGGCACAAGGGCCCTCTCTCGGCCCTTACTCGGGGCCTATGAGCTAAGCCTTGGCTAGAGCTGCTCCCGGCTGAAAGGAACGACTTCATTAGACTTCTAGTATTCCCAGAAGCTCTATGATATAAAGTTGGTGCGGCTGAACTCGGCTAGAAAAGGAGGTAGCTCGGTGATGAATTACTTTGGCTATGGCACTCTCTCTTTCTCTCTCGGCTATGATAAGTTTAGCAAGGGAAAAATCATAAACTTACTCCTTCCACCATCTACTTATACTAACTTAAGGAAATACTAAAGCATGAGGTGGAAATTTAGCATGAAGCATGGTGGCATGATGAGTGCTTAGTCATACCCTTAGGTGGCGCCCCTGTAGAGACTCAAAATTTGTGGCCAATAAAATAGCGCCACGTGGAAATTAATTTATTAAAAATCAAATCATATTTTCTATTTATATTTTATGAATTTCCATATATTTAATTCCTAAATTTAAATAGTTAAATTAATTGATATTTTAATATTTTAATTCTTGACCAATCAAATAATGCCAAGTGTCAAATCTTATTCTTGGTAAATAAATCATATTTTCTAGAAGATCTTGGAAGATTTAAGTGGATCTAGAAGATATTGGGAGATCTAAGTAGATCTTAAAGATCTTATGTGAATCATCATGGACCAATCAAATCGCGTCCTACGATTCTTAAATTTGGTAGGGTGTTCTCTCCTACACCTATAAATAGGGGTTCTCCCTAATGTAAAAAAAAAACACATCATAATTCATATTTTGAAGTTCAAGATCTCTAGAGATTTCTATCTACAAGTTTCAAGTGTTCTTGAAGATTCGAAGCCGTTCTTGAAGATTCGAAGGAAAATTCAAGCACATTCAAGCTCAACACCGACGTTTAATCCGGAAACAAGCTACCAAGCCTCCGAATTACGTTTTTATTCAAGTTCAAGTTCAAGTTCAAGTTCAAGATCTCTCGACGAGATTCAAGTGTTCTTGAAGATTTAAAGGCGTTCTTGAAGACTCAAAGCAAGATTCAAGCGCGTTCAACCTCAAAACTAGCGTTCAATCCGGAAACAAGCTGCGAAGCCTCCGAATAACGTTAGTAAATTCAAAACCGGCGGGAAGAAGATTCGAGATCTACTTTGCGACGAAGACCAAGGATTCGTGTTCTTCGCGTTCTTGGGATATTTTTACGTTTGATCCGGGAAAAAGCTTTCAAGCCCTCGGATTACGTTAATTCATGTCAAATCAAGTCAAGGAGAAGATCAAACCGAAGATTTCGCTCCAAGACTTAATATATTGTTTGTGAGAAGAATCAGAGGAATAATAGAGATTGTAACCCGCAATATTTATTTTGATTCAATAAATTCATTTGAATAATATTTTTCGTGTTTTTAAATTCAATACACGAAATTTGTTATTACAGCCCCCAAGTGGGCCTAGTCACTACCTAAGTACTACTACTATGCCACATAACCTAAGCAAAGAGGTGAGTCACACCATGCAACTTGCATGAATACTTAGCCTACCCACACACATACTCACGGCAATTGCTAGGTTTAAGTAGGAATTAATTATGCTTGCACTTGATAATTACTTAGGCATGAGCTAATAGTGGATGGCCATGAGTGGCGTGTGCAAGACTTAGGCATGGCAACATGCATTAGCTATTTAAGCTCATGAACCTTACTTATATTAAGACTTATTTGTACTTAATTACTTAGAAAATTTATTTAAGTATAAGTACAAATTTAACTTAGATTTATTCTTGACCGAACTTATGAATTTCGGTCGAGGCTTATCTTCGAAAATTAATTCGAATGTCATGACTTCGAATAATACATCAACTTAGCTTATTAATTCCGAACTCATTAATTAAATAACGAATCGGAATTAAATCTGGAAACTTGTTCGGTTACTCAAATAATTAAACTGGATATTAAATCGACTAAAAGTCGAACTTAAAACTGGAACTCAATAACTGGCTTGAAAATCATTTTTTACGATTAATCAAATATTCTTAATTTAATCAATACATCAACATTGGAATAATTAATCCCAACTCACTTATGTCCATTTATTAATTAAACGGACTGAGATTAATTACTAGACTTTGCTCGGTTAGTAAATAAAATCAACCGAATATATTTTCGACTTAACGTCGAACTTGGAACTTAACTAGCTGAATAAACATGAACATTTATTAACAAAGGCTAGCTTGTATTTAAAAGCTAGTATCTTTCCCTAATTAATAAAATACGGGGCGTTACAATCTACCCCCTTAAAATATTTCCGTCCTCATAAATACTAAGCTGAGTGTACAAGCTTAATACAAAGCTTGTACTAATTTGATGACATAACTCAGAATTCAGTAGCTGAGTACTGAATTTTAGACTCTTGACAAGCTTTTAACTAAAGAATCGCCGATTCACAATAACTTAGTGAACCGGTGATTAATACTGGCTAGAATATGAACACCTTACTGATCGAAGGTGCTTCATTGATCCAACTCGATACTCAAGACACAATTCCTGAGCATACTGACATCACCTCCTGGTTGATTGTCGATCTTCGGTCTAGACTTCGGTTGTGAGATTCAAGTCGTTGTAGTACGCACGGAAAACTTCAGACGCATATGTACAAATAAGGACTACTAGCAATCTCGGTAACTACCTGTCGTGAATACCTACTCGATGACGCGAAACTTCGTTCGCTACACTATGCAATGCGGTACGCCTGCTCCTCATCTAGTGAGTGCGGCGCGCCTGCATGCGACACCTGGCGAACATTGCACCTGCGACGTCAATGTAGTCTGTATGACTAATCATATATGTATCTTTTCTAGTAATCTCATCGCACTAATATGTTAACTCTCTGTGATCTCCCGGCGCACTATGACTCAGATATGGTTTCCTTCTCTTCTCGCGACATGCGTCCTTGTATGGAAGGCTCCGGTTTGTCACCACGGCGTTTTCTGTTGCTGTTTATAAGTCTCCTCCATCACGAACAAAAGATGTGTCGTACAACGACACGCTGAAATTTGGTAATATTCGTCTTTCCTGAGGTTAACTGACCTCAAGAAAAATCTATCGCGAAACGATCTTTCCTGCGATTTCTCGAAATTCCTGAATATCAACTCAGAGGAAACGAGATGGAAACATAATAACGACTGAAAATGAAGTGCATGTTTGGAAGTACTTTTGTAAATATTTATTGATTAAATGGACTTATGCAAAATAGACTTTTTCAAAAAAAAAAAAATCTATCTTTGAGCTTGTTTGAAAATACTTCTTAAACAAACTTTAGATGCCAAAATTCATGAAAAACCAACTTATTCATAAATCTATTTTTAATTAATCACCTAACTTAAATTATTTATCTAAATAGACTGTTGCATCCAAAATCCAATTGACAAGTGTTTCCAAAACTTTCTTGCTTAGGACATGGCCAAAAGGCGGGCCTAGCCCGGACCCGGTCCCCCCGCCGGGCCATGGTCGACAAAGACAAGGCCATCGGCTCGGTTGAAATCCGAGCCGGGCTTGAACTTGTGGTCAACGGGTTTGATTGTGGCGGGTCCGGGTCAGGTCAGTGCGATCCGGGTGGCCCGTGGGCACGTCAGCCTAACCCATATTCACAAATCGCAATCAATAGTACATTGCGTGTACGCACCTTTTTCATGCTGGATGCTAAATGACAGACCAGACAGAGAAATGGAAACATAAACGACGAGTTTTTTCGTTTGTCCTCCTTTTTCTATGGGCCCTCTGTTAGGAAATATTTTATTTCCTATGTATAATCTAAGTATGGGCAACATATTATAT